>VZQC01011187.1:187743-232192 GCA_009823505.1 Rhizomys pruinosus | reverse complement strand
AAAAACAGAAAGAGAACAAGTAAATGATCTAACACTGCAGCTAAAAACACTTGAAAGACAACAACAAATGAATCTTAAACCCAACAGACAGGAAGAAATAACAAAAATCAGAGCAGAAATCAATGAAATAGAAACAAAGGAAACAATACAAAAAAAAAAAAAATCAATGGATCCAAAAGCTGGTTCTTTGAAAAGATAAACAAAATAGACAGACCTCTAGCCCAGTTAACCAAAAGAAAGAAAGAGCAACCAGTGAGGAATTAAAGATGGCTGAGAAACATCTTAAAAAGTGTTCATCATCATTAATAATTAAATTATTAAATTAAAACCACTCTTGGGGCTGGAGAGATGGCCTAGTGGTTAAGAGTGCTGACTGCTCTTGCAGAGGAGCTGGGTTCGATCCACAGCACCCACATGCCAGCTGAGAACCATCTTTAACTCCAGTTCCAGGAGAATCCAATGCCCTCTTCTGAATTTCACAACACGGGTGCACAGACCTACATGCAGACAGTACATTCATACACATACAAAAAAAACCAAAACACTCTCAGATATCATCTCACTCCAGTGGGGCTAGCTAAGATCAAGAAAACAAAAGACAACAGATGCTTGTAGACTTGTACAACCTCTATGGAAAGCAGTGTGGAAAACCCTTAAAAGACCGCAGTATTGCACAACACGGGTGCACAAACCTACATGCAGACAATACATTCATACACATAAATAAATAAATAAAATTAAAAAAATAAAAAAAAAAAGACTCGGAATGAGCTTACCATCTGACCCAATCATACCACTCCTGGGCATATACCCCAAAGACTCATCCTACCGCAAAGATATATGCACATCTATGTTTATTGCAGCTCTCTTCACAATAGTGAAGAGCTGGAATCAACCCATATGCCCCCCAACAGATGAGTGGATGACAAAAATGTGGTACATCCTCACAATGGAGTACTATTCAGCAGTAAAGAAGGATGGCATTATGAACTTTGCAGGTAAATGGATAGAGCTCAAAGCCATTATGTGGAGTGAGGTGGCACAGTCCCAGAAAGACAAACGGAGAATGGTTTCCTTCATTTGTGGATGCTAACACCAAATCCCCCAGATGAAAGGCAAGCTGAATGACAGTATGGTTATATTTTTGGTTTATCTGAAAGCAACTATGTTGTCATAATGTGAATCCGTCAGTGGGCTCTAGAATCCACCCACCACTTTTCAGACTCTGTAATTACTGTATATGGGTGGAGAGTATGTATCCATATTTTAGAATAATATGAAATTAACAGAGGAAAATGTGAATTCCTAAGCATAAAAAAAGACTGAGAGAAAGATGCAGACAGTTATGATAGAGTACATGATCTGGGATGGTTTCGGGTGGGCTGGGTGAAGGGGTAGGGGAATATGCCTGAACAAAAATGAAAAATGGTGTATGAAATACATAAAACATTGTCAGAAGACATGGAAATTCTGCAAATGGTGGATTCTTCCACACATAACCCACAGAAACCCCTATTTTTCCCCCTTTTGAAAACATGGAATGTTGTTCTGGGAAACAGTCTCTAGTCCATTTTCCCATGCCCAGACCTGATTATCACTCTCTTCCATCAACCTTTGTTTTTACTGCTTTAAGTCAAAATCTTTGACTTTACTGCTAAAATCTTACAAACACTTAAATAAAAATTAATACCAATTAACACAAACTATTCTAGTAGGAAACATTTTCTACATAATCTTATCTTCTGACCAGAAATCTCATTTATGGAGAATGGATATGTACAAATCCTTCTTTTACCTTCTCAGAGTCTAATTCCATCCAAAGGAGATAGGAGTTTGCTCACCACAAAATTAAATAAATAAATAAACAAACAAATAAATAAATACGCTTTGGTGAATTAAAAGCTAGTTATGTAATTTGGGATCAAGGAAAGGGAGTGAATCAAGAAAACTTTGATAAGGAAGAAAGTGGACAAAGACAACACATGACCACCTCCTGATTGGATGGGCAATACCTTATCAACTCTCCTGTTGGGCCGAGGAGGCCTGCGAAGGGTATTTCCTGTGCATGGCCCCTTGAGCTTTTGTCCAAAGCAGTTGGGAGTGATGCATATTGGAAACAACAACAACAACAACAACACAAAGGACTGCATCAAAGAACTGACTGAAACAGTGAACTTCTGCTAAAAACAGTCAACTTCCCCATGGAGAATATTGAGAAAGACTGAGAAAGAGATGAATAGCATGTTTGGCAGAATGCATGAGCTCTGGAGGGGTGGGGGTATAGGGGGGACAAGGGTCTATATTTGATTTAAAAAATGCATGTATAAATAAATAATAAATAATAATAAAAAAATTTAAAAAATAAAAAAGGTAAAAATAACCCTAAATAAAATATATATCATGAAATAGACATTAAAAAGGAGGTGCCTCATTAGTGCAGTAGGTAGCATGTCAGTCTCATAAAAACATAAGTACTGGCACATGCTATGTGACTGTGGATCCTTAAAAGAAGAGGCCATACAGTACCTGGTGCTATCTTTATGCAAGGGCCACAAGTAGTAAATCCACAGAGAGAAAATCAAATTAGTACTGGCCAAGATAGGAAAAGGGGAGACATGAAATAATGTTTAATGGGTATCGCATTTCCCCCTGGAGTGATGAGAATATTCCAGAACAAGATAATCATGATGGCTGTACATTATGAATGTACCAAACACCAATGCTTTACACACCTTAAATATTGTGAATGTACCAAACACCAATGCTTTACACACCTTAAATATTATGAATGTACCAAACACCAATGCTTTACACACCTTAAATATTATGAATGTACCAAACACCGATGCTTTACACACCTTAAAATTATGAATGTAACAAATACCAATGCTTTACACACCTTAAAATTATGAATGTGGGGCTGGAGAGATGGCCTAGCGGTTAAGAGCACCAACTGCTCTTGCAGAGGACCCGGGTTCGATCCCCAGCACCCACATGGTGGCTAAGAACGGTCTGTAACTCATATTCCAGGAGAACTCCAGTTCCAGGGGAATCCGAGACCCTCTTCTGGCCTCTGCGGCATTGCACGACACGGGTGCACAGACCTACATGCAGACAGTACATTCATACACATACAAAAATAAATAAAATTTTTAAAAAAATTATGAATGTACCAAATACCAATGCTTTACACACCTTAAAATTATTTAAATATATCTTTTACAATAATATTTTAAATATAAAATCAAGTCCAAAAATAACTGAAAATAATAACACATCATGACCAAGTTTGATTTCTTCAAGGAATACAAAGACAGTTCAACATTAAAAACCAGGTCAACATGGCCTCAATGGTATGCATTGGTGATCTCAGAGCTCCTTCAGCAAGACAGGAGGCAGAAACAGCAGAGGCCCAGAAATCTCACAGGGCAGCTAGTCTGGCATATTCAGTGGGGAACAACAAAGCAAGTCTGTCCCAAGAAAAGGTGGAGGCAGGAACTGACAGCTGAGCTGTCCTCTGGCATCCACCCACACATGTGCATTGTGGCATGTGCACCCATGCTTATGCACACACCACACACACACACACACACACACACACACACACACACACACTGAATTTTTTAAAATATCTTCATTAGGCAAGAAAAAGAAACAAAAATCAAATAGTATTCTATTTTTTAATTTTTTATTTATTTATTATTTTATGTGTATGAGTGTACTGTCTGCATGTTAAGTAGGTGCACCAGTGTCATGCACTGCTTCAGAGGTCAGAAGAGGGTGTCAGATTCGCCTGGAACTGGAGTTAAAGACAGTTCTTAGCCACCATGTGGGTGCTGGGAATGGAACCCGGGTCCTCTGTAAGAGCAGTTGGTGCTCTTAACCACTGAGCCATCTCTCCAGCCCCATAGAATTCTATTTTTAAGAGCCATAACTATTCATGTAGAATGTTCAAAACAGAAACAAGCAGTCCTAGAAGCCGGTAAGCAAGCATAGACAAAGACAGTTCTTCCAGATCAGGAACCTCACAGAAGAGAACACTGGGAAGAACACAGCGCTTAGGAAGCAGTACACAATAGCTTCCCAAGAATGAACTTGGGAAAACAAGAAAAAAAAAGTTCCAGAACACCAGACTTTTCTTCTCTATGAAAATGGAGAAGAGGAGGTGACACAAATGAGTGGATCTGTTTCACTCAAGGTGTGTAAATTCACTCCAGAATTTACAAATTAAAATAAATATTGTGGAATAAATTCACAGACACACACAAACACTCACAAGCAGAAATAACAACAGTGACTCTCACTAACAAAGAAGAATGCAAGCGCTGGGATTTTCTTCTGTCTGGATTTCCAGATTTGCCCAAGTGTAGTTTAATAGCAGCTGTTTACTCTTGCAAAAAAAAAAAAAAAAAAAAATGTTTTCTAATGGGAGGTCTGTGGAGCTGCTGACACTAAGGTTGGACAGGCTGAAGAGAGCACACACGCAGGACCAAACACAAGCTCTCAGAGCTGCTGGCTCCCACAACAAATGGGCTGAAGAGCCAGCTGTGGTGTTGTCCCCACAACCAAATACACTCACGGTAACAGCCCAGGGATCACGTCAGGTGGCACAAATCCGTAAAATGGATTTATTACCACACAGCCAGCAGCTTAAATAGGTCTGGACCAGGCAGCCCCTATGTCACATGACATCACCTCCCAGTGCCCAGTCTTAGACCTTCAGACTGTCACACGTCATCCCAACTTGTGGGGCAGTATTCAGAAAAGGGGCATGCTGACAAGCACGCCAACTGTGACTTCTGAGCCTGTGCTAGCCAAAAACATCTTTTGCTCTGCCTAGTATCTTAAGTGGATTGGTAGCCTGCATACTCTCAAGATATGTCCGAGACCAGGATTGCTGTCCCACAAAGGTCAAAAAAAAAACATGACAAATTGGGAATAAATTCTTGCACCAAGACAGATGGAGCTGTGCCCTTCAATAGTGAAGAGTTTTTAAAAACCTATTAAGAAAATATCATTGGAACCCAAAGAATTATAAATTTGCAGAAAACTGGGCATGAAATACAAATGACTTATAACCATATACAAAGATACACAACATCACTAATCATTAAAAATGTTAATTAAAATAGCTGAGACTGGCAACCATAAGCTGGTTCATTGAGAGTATGAGGAGAAACAATGAGAAGGCACTATCATTCTCATCAATGGTTATGCTCTGTAAATATTATGATAAAACACTGGGATATTTTTTAAAGTCTGTATTAGAATTGTAAATGTCCTTTAACTCAGCAGTTCTACTTATAGAAATCTGTTCTTTGGGCATGTCTGCAATATATACTCAAAGATGGAGAGCACAGTTACTCAGAACACCACTCCTCAAAAATACAAACAAATAAGAACCAACTAAACATGCCACTAGCAGAGGACTAATTAAATAAACAAAATAAACCCCTACAAGACAGAAGGGCAATCTACATGGCTATTTTTACATCTGACTAGCCTCAAACCCTACATAAATAGGTAAAACAAGCAATAGTTTAGTGTGAAGAATAATCTGTTAAAAAGTAAAGCCCGGGGGGCTGGAGAGATGGCCTAGCGGTTAAGAGCGCCGACCGCTCTTACAGAGGACCCAGGTTCGATCAACCCACATGGCAGCCTCGAGCTGTCTGAAACTCCAATTCCAGGAGAACTCCAGTTCCAGGGGAATCCGAGACCCTCTTCTGACCTCCGCAGCATTGCACGACACGGGTGCACAGACTTGCATGCAGACAGTACATTCATACACATACAGAAATAAATAAAATAAAAAATATAAAAAATAAATTTATAAAAAAGTAAAGCCAGGCATTGTGGTTCACACCTTCAGTACCAGCACTTGGGAGGCAGAGGCAGGCAGATCTCTAATAAAACCTAGGCCAACCTGGATGCAGAGTGAGTTCCAGTCCAGCTGGGAGTAGACAGAGACCCTGGTCTCAAAAAAAAAATATATAAATAAATAAAAATAAAAAGGTAGGTATGTCCCAATGTGTGTGGTAAAAGTGCTGTTAGGAGAACATGGTTAGCTCTGTTGACTTCCGTACATTGTTTCAGATCTTACCATGTCTGCATATTAGCTTTGTTTTGACTGACACTTAACTTGACTAACAGTGAGTAGACCTTGGTTGTCTGCTTTGTAAAATGGTAATAGAGCTTCCCCAGTCTCTTTTGGAAAGCAACTCTCAATAGCCGATGAGAAAATACAAATGCACGATTCATAAGCTTTATATGGAGAGCGACAAAGTGCATTACAGGTGTTACTGCTAATCACGATAATTTAGGAGGGAAGATAAATGGGAACTAAATGCTAAGAGCACTGCAAGAAAATGCATTAGTGTTAGAAAGCTTTGTCTTGTTTTCCCTTTATGGCTGGAACAGAGAACTGAAAAGGGTCAAGAAAAATAGACAGAGGCTTGTGCAGTTACTTCTGTACTGAATACAAATTCCATCGTATCTAACAATTTTGAGGTGCTTTAACATGGAGATCTAAAACCTCTCATGAAGTTCCAGGGGAGCCTTATAATTAAAGAAGAGTCAGTGGAAGCCAAGGTGAGCCAAAGAGAACTATGACTGCTCCATGCTGGGTGAATCTTAAGCAGGTGTTTGCAGGCATCAATAAAGCTAATGTTAAGAGGAAATAGAAAAACAACGAGACCTCAGAGTATACAGCAGAGACGGCAACTGCAACCAACTAACCCCCTACTCTCACTATTAAAAGCTCATTAACTCCCAGCTGTTCATCCATTAGGTGGAGAAGAGGGGAAAAAGCAGATGCCCTCACTGTCACATATTTATACAGAGGTTTTCATCTCATAAAAGGGAGAGAGCAGGAAGATAAGGAGTAGATAACCATCATAATTATATCACCAGGCTGTGGAGAATGCTGTGCTAAGTATAATAAACCTCGCAGGCAATAAAGCCAGATGAATGTCCAAAGGCCGCCATGTGGAGAGGAAGTCAGGGTGGAGGGCCTCTGCCCACTGGCATCATGGGACTTGTCCTTGAGCCATTTGCAAACCACGGTCCCATGATTCACCTCGCAGGGTCACAACTAATCATCTCAGGCAGCGATGCTTGCAAATAAAAGGTTTTTGCCTGGTGGTCCAGTAAGGCACACTTTCCCCTGACTACAGCTTTAAAGAACACAAAGCATAAAGGACACAAGTCAGATCTGAAGCAGCCTATATGCTAACAATTGTTCTCCTTAAAGGATGGAGAAGGGAACTGTTTGTTGTATGATTTAAAAAAGAAAGAACAGAACGTCTTCAAGGGCTGGAGAGAGAGCTCAGTGATTAAGATCACTGGCTGCTCTTTGATGGAGGTTGGGTTCCCAGCACCCACATGGCAGCTAACAACCCTCCAGATCTCCAGTTCCAGGTGACCCAATTCCCTCTTCTGGTCTCCATGGGCAGCAGGCCCATACATACACTCCGGCAAATACCTCAAACATAAAGAAAAATAAATCTTTTTTAAGTGCTCAAAGGCAGATAGACTGCAGCGATATTCTAGCACATAAAATATTTCATTTGGCTCCAAGCTCCTACAAAAATTTCATAATTTAAAAATCCAGAGATTGTAACTCAGGGCACGAATTGATAATTCAGTCAGTAAAGCATCAGAACCTGCTTCATCCCTCAGGGCCTCCATAAAAGAATAGAATTAAAATGTTTAAAGCAGGGCTTGATAGTATGCTTAGAATCCAGCACTAGCGTGGTGGAGAAGGCAGCTCCCAGTTCCCTGGGACTCACTGGACATGCAGCCCAGTCTAATCAGAAAACTCCACTGGAACAAGTTCTCAAATAATAGATAATAATAATATTAATAATGACGATATAATAATAATAAAGTGGATGGCTCCTGAGGAATGACAATTGAAGTTTTTTTCTATACTCTACACACATGCATGTGCCAAAATACACACACACATGCATGCACATGCACGCACACACACATGCACAAATGCCTGCACACATGCAAGTGTACATGCACACACACAAGATATAAGTCAATGTTCTGTCTCCAGCTATTCTTGCAAAACTGGAAAACTGGCATGCATGCATTTCTGTAACAGACAGAACTCCTCCCTTTCAGGCCATTGCCATTTCTTTTGGTGTGTCACAACCAAAGAAGAGTGGACATTTAAGCAGACAGCTTTTCCTCTGTCAGTCTCAAACAGTGACACTAACAAGAGCCCCTTCTTCACAGTAGCATCTCCAGGGCTCAGGTTCACCTCACTGCCTGTCTTCCTCACTCTGCACCCTCACTACCTGGCCATACTAGCCTCGGGGCTGCTGCTCAGACATGCCAGGCACCTGTCGCATCATATCAGTACTTACTGTCCCCTCGCCTACAAAATTCTCTTCCCAAATATCACAAAGCCTGGCTCCTCCACCTCCTTTGAGTATTTACCCCAACGGTCCTTTCTCAGGGTGGGGTGTCTTCTTTGGGGGCCCTGCTTAAAATCACAAGTCCTTATGAAAACAAATGTTTTCATAAGAGCTACAGTCAGTCAAAATGGCTGCTGAGAAAAGAATCAGGGTTCTCCAGGATGAGCTTCCTGAGAGGTTATCCAATCCCAAGTGCTCAGTGCTCAGCCCTAAACACGTGCACATACCAGCACCACTAATTGGGACTCAGTAAGTTGTGTGTGTGTGTGTGTGTGTGTGCGTGCATGTGTGTATGTGACTGTGTGTGTAAACAATAATAATAATTAAAGCAGCGATCCTGATATGGAGAGGAGAGGAATGTGGGGGGAGATGGAGCTGGGGGAGAACAGAGAAGAAATTATAGAAATACAGTACTCATACATAAAATTCTTAAAAAATAAAAAAACTGCCAGGCGTGGTGGTGCACGCCTTTAATCCTAGCACTTCGGAGGCAGAGGCAGGTGGATCTTTGTGAGTTCAAGGCCAGCCTGGTCTACAAAGTGAGTTCCAGGACAGCTGGGGCTACAGGGAGACCCTGTCTCAAAAAAGACCAAAAAATAAAATAAAATAAAAAGATAAAAAAATTAACACAATGCATGAACTCCAGTGTGGGACAGATGGGTGTGCAGATGGGTGTGCAGATGGGTGTGCAGATGGGGAGGGAGCTTGGATAGGATTACGATATATTATATGAAATGCACAAAAATTCAATAAAAATATACACTGAGAAAACAAAATAAATTAAGCTGGGTGTGGTGGTGCATGCCTTTAATCCCAGCACTTGGGAGACAGAGGCAGATGAACCTCTGTGAGTGCAAGGCCAGCCTGTCTACATAGTGAGTTCCAGGCCAGCTGAGGCTACAGGAAGACCTTGTCTCTCTCTCTCTCTCGCTCTGTTTTTTTTTTTTTATTTTTATATTTTATTATATATTATAATATAATATATATATAATATATATATAGATTAAATTAAAATTGTTTTAATTTGATCTAATACTTCTATTTTTAAAAATACATATAGCTATGAAAGCAAAAATTATAAGATTTTGGAGGCTGGACAGATGGCTCAGAACTTAAGAGTACTGGGTGCTCTTGTAGAACACCAGGATTCAGTTACCTGCACCCAGACTAGAAGCTAAGAACTGTCCCCAACTCCAGTTACAGGGGATCCAGTGCCCTCTTCTGAAGTCCATGGGCACTGCACAACACAAGTGCACTGACATACATGCAGGTAATAAGCTCATACACATAAAATAAAAATAATAAAATATTTTAAAGTATATTTTCTAGTTAGATATTTCTTCACACATATAGAATATATATATATATGAAAATTGTCACATAAAAGGAGGAAAAAGAAAAAGGGTCTACATGCTTGAGAAGCTTGTGTATTTTTCTGATAGTATTTAAATATCTTTAAAGTAGACTGTGAATGATCAGATATGTACAGTTTAAAATAATGATTAAAAGTATCAGATTAGGGGACTGCCCTTTGCCTTTCCTTGGCACCGGGTGGGCAGATTTGGGGCAGTGCTCTACACGGGATTTGGGGCAGTGCTCTGCACCTTTGGGTGGGCAGCCAGGAAGTCACTTGGGCAAGTATTTTTGCAGGTGGGCTCTTTCCGGGGCTGCAGCTAGGGGGTCGCGTCTCTGAGGACTTCTGGGCGGGACCGCCCTTCCCCTTTCTTTGGTGCCGGGACAGCGGATTTGGGGCAGTGCTCTGCATGGGATTTGGGGCAGTGCTCTGCACCTTTGGGCTGGCTGCCGGGGCACGGGCTAGGTCAGGCATACCCCCCCCCCCGAGATTGGTGAGAATCCAAGTGGACTTTTTTTTTGGTGAACCTTCAGAACAAGAAGAGAAGAGTGGTTTACAAAATTGAAAACTAGACAAGTCAATACTCCATAAACAAGGAGGAGGAACCAGGGGGGAAAAAAAAAAAAGCATCTGAAGGAGGAAAACAAAACCATCCCCTAACATAGTGACAAGGTATTTGTGATCTGAATCAAAAAAGGGAAGCCCACATGCCAGGGACACGATGAAGGGACAACATGGGAAAGGCACAGGAAAATCCTGCACCAAGTGTTACCAAACCTGTAGGAGATAGCTACAATGGGAACCCCTTGGAGGAGACCCAAGGAACAGATCTTAGAGGAATAATTGCAGACATATGCAGAGAAATTAAAGAACATAAAGAGGAATTCAGAGAACTAAAGAGAGAGAATGAAAAACTCAAAAAGGACCTAGAGGGATACAAGACAAACATCAGAAAGAACTAAAGGAACAGATTGACAAACTCCAGAAAGAACTAGAGGGAGAAAAAAATAAAGAATACAGAGAACTAAAGAGAGAGAATGAAAAACTCAAAAAGGACCTAGAGGGATGCAATGACAAACTTCGGAAAGAACTGAAGGAACAGACCAACAAACTCCAGAAAGAACTAGAGGGGGAAAAAACAAACTCCGAAAGGAAATAGAAACTCTGAAAAAGGAAGCCAACCAACGAAGTAAGGAGCACCAAGAAGAGATTGAGAAGCACCAAGAAGAAATTGAGATGCTCAAAAAGAAAATGGAAATACTAAAGAAAACACAGGATGAAATGAAAAAGGAATTAGAACACACATTCAATCAAGAAGAAAGGAAAGGAAAAAGCCTCAGAAGTAGAATGGAGGAAGCAGAACAAAGAATATCAGATCTGGAAGATAACACAGAGCAATTAAAAAGCTCAAATAAAGACTATGAAAAATTTAAAAATACACAAACGTGGAACAACCAGGAAATATGGGACACTATGAAAAGGTCAAACGTCCGTATCATAGGAATAGAGGAAGGAGAAGAATCTCAAGAGAATAGTATTGATCAGATCTTCAACAGAATAATAGATGAAAACTTCCCCAAACTAAAAATAGACAAACCCATACAAATACAAGAAGCACATAGGACCCCAAACAGACAAGATCAGAAAAGAAACACCCCACGCCATATTATAGTTAAAATGCTAGATGCCCAAAATAAAGACAAAATTCTGAGGGCTACAAAAGAAAAACAAGTCACATACAAAGGGAAACCCATCAGAATTACAACTGACTTCTCGCCTCAAACCATGAAAGCAAGAAGAACATGGAGCAAAGCATTCCCAGTGTTAAGGGACTACGGATGCCAACCCAGAATACTTTACCCAGCAAAAATGTCGACTATACTTGAAGGAGAGAGAAAAATCTTCCATGACATAAACAAGATGATGGAATACATGTCTGGAAAACCAACTCTTCATAAAATACTTGAAGCAATTCAAAGGGCAGAAGAGAGGAGCAACAATCCTCAAACACCTAGGAAAAGAAACTAATAAAACATAACCATAGGAGCAAAATCAGAGGCTAGAAGCCCAAATGGATAATAAAATGAAAGGAAGCAACATCCATCTTTCAATTATAACCTTAAATATTAATGGGCTAAACTCCCCAATCAAAAGGCATAGACTGGGAGAATGGATTAGGAAACAAAACCCATCTATATGCTGTCTACAAGAAACCCATCTCAATTTCAAGGATAGGCACCAACTTAAGGTGAAGGGATGGAAGAAAGTATTCCAAGCAAATGGTACCAAAAAGAAAGCAGGTGTGGCTATTCTAATATCAGACAAAATAGACTTCAAAGCAAAAGAAATCAAAAGAGACAAAGAGGGCCATTACATCCTTATTAAAGGAACAATTGACGATGAAGATTTCACAATCATAAATATATATGCACCAAACATCAGTGCACCAAACTTTATAAAGACAATTCTTCAGGATCTCAAGGCACAGATTAACCCCAGCACACTAATACTAGGGGACTTCAATACCCCATTAAGTCCTCTAGACAGATCAACAGGACAAAGGATAAACAGAGAGACATCTGAACTAAATGACACAATACACCAAATGGACCTCACAGACATCTACCGAATATTTCACCCAAACACCAGAGAATACACTTTCTACTCAGCACCTCATGGAACATTCTCCAAAATAGACCATATACTGGGACACAGGGAAAAACTCAACAAATATAAAAAGGTTGAAATAATCTCATGCATTCTATCAGACCACAGTGCAATAAAACTCAATATCAACACCAGAATAAACCCTACAACCTACAGGAACACATGGAGACTAAACAACACTCTCCTGAATAATGAGTGGGTCAAGGAAGAAATAAAAAAAGAAATAAAAACATTCCTGGAACTGAATGACAATGATAAAACAACACAGCAAAATCTATGGGACACTCTTAAAGCAATCCTAAGAGGGAAGTTTATAGCTCTAAGTGCCCACATTAAAAAAACAGAAAGAGCACAAGTGAATGATCTAACACTGCAGCTAAAAATACTTGAGAGACAACAACAAATGAACCCTAAACGGAGCAGACAAGAAGAAATAACAAAAATCAGAGCAGAGATCAATGAAATAGAAACAAAGAAAACCATACAAAAAATCAATGAATCCAAAAGTTGGTTCTTTGAGAGAATAAACAAGATAGACAGACCTCTAGCCCAGTTAACCAAAAGAAAGAGGGAACAACTCCAAATCAATAGAATCTGTGATGAAAGGGGAAATATCACAACAGACAATGAAAAGATCCAGACAATCATACGGGACTACTTCAAAAACTTATATTCTACTAAGTTTGAAAACCTAGAAGAAATGGATGAATATCTGAAATCCTGGGAATCACCAAAGCTCAACCAAGAAGAGATCGACAGCCTAAACAGACCAATAGTACAGGAAGAAATCGAAGATGTAATAAGTAGCCTCCCAACCAAAAAATGCCCAGGCCCGGATGGATTCACGGCAGAATTCTATAAAATATTTCGTAAAGACTTACAACCATTACTACTTAAATTGTTTAGAAGGATACAAATGGAGGGACTTCTCCCAAATTCCTTCTATGAAGCCAGCATTACGCTACTACCAAAACCAGGGAAAGATACAACCAAAAAGGAGAACTATAGACCCATCTCCCTAATGAACACAGATGCCAAAATTCTAAACAGGATTCTGGCAAATCGCATACAGACTCACATCAAGAAAATCATCCACCATGACCAAGTTGGATTCATACCAGACATGCAGGGATGGTTCAACATACGAAAATCAATAAACATCATCAAACATATCAATGGACTGAAGGACAAAAACCACACCATCATCTCAATTGATGCGGAGAAAGCCTTTGACAAAATCCAGCACCCTTTCATGTTTAAAGTCCTGGAGGGAATTGGTCTGGAGGGATCATTCCTCAATGTAATCAAAGCCATATACAGAAAACCCACAGCCAATATCATCCTAAATGGGGAAATGACAGAAGCATTCCCCTTAAAGGTAGGAACTCGGCAAGGCTGCCCCCTGTCACCACTCCTCTTCAATATAGTGCTAGAAACCCTAGCTAGGGCAATAAGGCAAGAAAAGGAAATTAAAGGAGTTCTAATTGGAAAAGAGGAAGTCAAGCTATCCCTTTTTGCTGATGATATGATTGTCTACCTAAGGGATGCTAAGAACTCCACCAGAAAACTCCTAGAAACGATTAAGAGCTTTGGTAAAGTGGCAGGATACAAAATAAACCTAGAAAAATCAGTAGCCTTTCTGTACACCAACAACAAGCAATTGAAGAAGGACTACAAGGAGACCTTCCCACTCACAATAGCCTCAAAAACAATAAAATACCTAGGAACAAACCTAACCAAAGACACCAAGGATCTCTACAACAAAAATTTTAAACCCCTGAAAAAGGAAATTGAGGAAGACATCAGAAGATGGACAAACCTCCCATGCTCATGGATTGGGAAAATAAATATAGTAAAAATGTCCATCCTACCCAAACTAGTGTACAGATTTAATGCGATCCCAATCAAAATCCCCAAGAGTTTCTTCACAGGCTTGGAAAAAAAAATCCTCAATTTCATTTGGAAAAACAAAAGACCCCGAATAGCCAAAGCAACCCTGAGTGAAAAGAGCAATACAGGGGGGATCGCTATACCAGACATCAAACTATACTACAGGGCTATAGTCATAAAGACAGCCTGGTACTGGCACAAAAACAGACCAGTTGACCAATGGAATAAAACTGAAGATCCAAACCTGAGCTCATACAATTTCAGCCACCTCATATTTGACAAGGGGGCCAAGAAGACACAATGGAAGAAAGACAGCATCTTCAGCAAGTGGTGCTGGCAAAACTGGATCACCACTTGTAGAAGAATGAAATTAAACCCCTACCTCTCACCTTGTACAAAGGTCAACTCCAGATGGACCAAAGACCTCAACGTGAAACCCCAAACTCTGGAGGTGATAGAAGAGAAGCTTGGCAGCAGACTACAAGACATAGGTGTAGGAAAAGACTTCCTAAATCAGACAGCAGCTGCACAAGAAATAAGATCGACAATTGACAAATGGGACCTCATTAAACTCAAAAGCTTCTGTACATCAAAGGAAGCAATAAAGGAAGTGAGGAGAAGACCCACAGAGTGGGAGGAAACCTTCACAGCAGATACATCTGACAAAGCATTAATTTCCAGAGTATACAAGCTACTCAAAAAACAAAGAAGAAAGAAAACAAATGAATCATTCAAAAGATGGAGCAAAGATCTGAATAGAGACTTCACAGAGGAGGAGTTAGAGATGGCCGAGAAACATCTTAAGAAGTGTTCAACATCTCTGATAATTAAGGAAATGCAAATTAAAACCACTCTGAGATATCACCTTACTCCAATAAGACTGGCTAGGATCAGGAACACGAATGATACCAAGTGCTGGAGAGGTTGTGGGGAAAGGGGAACACTCATCCATTGCTGGTGGGAATGTAAACTTGTACAGCCACTATGGAAAGCAGTGTGGAGAACCCTTAGAAGACTCAAAATGAGCCTTCCATTTGACCCAGTCATACCACTCCTGGGTATATACCCACAAGACACAACTTACTGCAAAGATACATGCACAGCTATGTTTATTGCAGCTCTGTTCACAATAGCAAAAAGCTGGAACCAGCCCAGGTGCCCTTCAACTGACGAGTGGATAGAGAAAATGTGGTACATGTATACAATGGAATACTATGCAGCAGTAAAGAGGGACAACATCATGAAATTTGCAGGTAAATGGATGGAGCTGGAAGACATTATGTTAAGTGAAGTAACACAGTCCCAGAAAAACAAACGACAAATGGTGTCCCTCATATGTGGATGCTAGTACCAACAACCCAGATATAAATATTTCTCATGGAGAGGGATGCATAGTAAAAGAACAACAACAGAAAGACTGCATCAGAAAATGGACTGAAATGGTGAATTGGGAAGGGGGGATGGGTGGGAGAGGGACACGGATGTATATTCAATCAAGGCATATTTAATTGATGTGAGTTCAGCAAGTACTCAGTTTCACCTAGACACTGTCTACAGGATACATGGTGTTTTAGGACTTAGTAAAAGTAAATATGTGTATATTAAACAACATTGGTTTACAGACTCTGATAAAAACGGTAATGCATCTGAGTTAAATGTAGATATAATTTGCTGTTGTCCACATTTGTTTTACACAAAATCTCTAGAGCAATAACTTTGGGATTGGCACATACAAATGTTCTCTATAATTTCTCTGTTGTACAGTATCACCTTGTAGCATTCTCTTTAAGATGATTTAAAGCAAAAATTAAGTTTGCTTCCCAAGTTAATCATATATAGTCACCCAAAACAACATGGGTGAATTTGATGAAATCTGTGCCTTGATTCCACCCTATAGTTATGTATAATACAACTGTCTTCTGGAGACTCATGGGTTAAAAAAAAAGGGGGGGGGGGGTACAGACAGACATGAAACCTTCTAGTCAAGAACCTTGCAATTCAAATCTTAAAACTAACTATGGGAAGAGATTTGTTTGTTCCAACAGGACAAAATGTCACCAACTTAACGGCTGAGAAAGAAAAGATACAGCTTTGCATTGAGTAGGATGTACCAAAAAGTGGCAACTGAAAGGTTGACCCGTCTGAACACTGAAAGGAAGAAAAGCCTCAGATTGCCATAAACATCGAACCCTTCTGTGGATCCTACATGTAACAACTATCTATAATGAGTCCTAATGAAACTTATACCTTCTAGGTGCAACAAAGGTTTTGATATGACTTTCTTGCCTCCCCCCCCATAGAACAAGGAGAAATATGACGATGATGATGTCATTTTCCAACTGTAAATTGGAGACAACTATTATAGAGGTAATCTCTTATAAAACCGGTAAAAATGCCTTCTTTAATTGACTAATAGACATAAGAACTGTGAAAAGGATTATACTCTGTTCAGAACCAAATATAATACTAAAGTCCTTGGGCTATGCACTTAGGCAAAGTATATTAATGCAGGAGCTCTGACATCAGCAATGGATTGTTCTACCAGGGGGATGTTGGCCAGGGGATCCAAGGCCCCACAAAAGGTAAGGGCTCCTTGCCCCTAAGTTGGGATACCTGCAGGAGGAGAGGCGATAAGACCCTGCTGCCGAAGACCTGACGTTAACATGGGAGGGATGTATTGAGACCGCACATGCAAGGGTACAGATGGCCTCTGGAATGCCAGAGAGTGTTCCCAAAGGCCACTAAACCAATAAAGCAAATACGGGTCTCCCTGAGTCAAGCAAGACTCCACCATCAGCACCAGCTACACTTCACCTGCCTGGAAATACTGTGCAGCAGAGGCAGCCATGTGCCTGTATATCCCAAATCTAATTGGCTGTTGGCTCTCTCCTTGGAGGAATAACCCATGGCTGATGCCACAAGCCTACATCCTCTACAGGTTAGGAGATGTCATAAGCCACAGTAAGACCCTGTTATATTTATCAGGGGGTAAAAATGTAATTCATGAATTAACATATCATCCAAACATATGTGTCTATGCCAAAGTAACCTACCATAACTATTAGTGCTGCTTAAATACCTATATATCTAATTGCTTGTGCTTCATTAGTAGGATCGAAAGGTTATTCCTGGACAAACTGTCAGCCCATGAAAGGAAACATCCAGAATTGACCAGAGTCCAAGACAACAGCTCCAGAGAAAGTAGACTGTTTTGCTTCTCATCCACCTGTGCCCCTTTTCTAAGCCTAGGGAACAATCTGCGGAAGAGGTGGCATGGTAGAATGTAAGGGCTGCAATTGGGGTGAATGGTGAAACTACAGCAATATAATCTGGACACTCACTTCATCAACTTATAAGCCCCCCCCCCTGCTGGATGGTGGGGCTGTGGGGGTTTGGGCACAACAGCCTGCAAATTGGTTTTACATGAGGGATGCTTGTACACATAAATTATCACTTATTGCTAAAAAAAAAATGAAAAAAAAAACTGAGAGAAAGATGCAGGACAATTATGACAGAATGCATGATCTGGGATGAGGTGGGGTGGGATGGGGGGGAAGGGAAAGGGAAATATGCCTGAACTGAATTGGAAAATGATGTATGAACTATACAAAGCATCAATAAAAAAAGTATCAGATTAACCATTAAAAATGTATGCAGAATATATCTAAACTGTCACTCGATTAAAATGAAACTTTATAATTCTTCATATGAGTCAAACAAAAGCAGAAAGAGGGAACGAAGGAAAACTGTAACACTTAGGGAAGCCTAAGTCCAAACTTAGGGAAACCTAAGTCCAAACACATTGACAGACAGTCACATTACTTGTAAAGGATCGAACAAAATTAAGTAAAAGGTGAATGACCACACTGGATAAAACTAGGATACTGACAGTTTCACAAAATAATAATAGCATTTAAAAAAAATTGTATCACATATGTTTACTTTGTGTGCGTTCACAGGCATGTGTACAGAAGTCAGAGGACAGCTTGCAGAAGCAGGTTCTCTTCCTCCACCATGTGGAACCCAGGGCTCAAACTCAAGTTGTCAGGCTTGGCAGCAGACAGCTCTACCCACTGAGCCATCTCAATGGCCCTAAGAGAATGTTATTTTTGAGTTAAAGAGTGTACTGAGTATATACAAGTGACAGGTCATCTAGCAAATTCTCAGGCCAGAGGTCAGTTTTCACATAATGACTGGGACTTACTTGAATTCATAGTGAAAATGGCTTCAAATAAGATGTGTTTAGAAATAGTGTTAGGTGGCATAGTAAGAAATGCAAAACAGCTTAACATGGAAGAACGTGGCCCAGAGTCACTGAGGAACTAGAAGGACCTCCCCTCCCTTGGTGGCACTGCTGTTCTAAGGAAGGAAAGAAACGCACGTCAGGACCACCTTTGGTGATGCTAGCTCTCTGGCATCTGTGCTCACTTCCTAAACACACTGATTTTCTTGTGACATATTTCTTTTTTTTTTTTTAAGGAGTTTCCCAATGAGGGAATTCTTTTTTTAATTTTTCTTTATTTTTTATGTGTATGAGTGTACTGTCTGCATGTAGCTTTGTGCACCTGTGTCATGCGGAGGTCAGAAGAGAGTGAATTCCCCTGGAACTGGAGTTAAAGATGGTTCTCAGCCACCATGTGAGTGTTGGGGATCGAACCTGGGTCCTCTGCAAGAGCAGTTGGAGCTCTTAACCACTAGGCCATCTCTCTCCAGCCCTCTTTTGACATACTTCTGTCACATCAGCATATATAGAAGCTTTGCTAAAACAAAGTCACTGTGGCTAGAATCATCTTTTCCTGTGGATGGATCTCAACCCATCTGCTCACCACCCTAACCACCTCCCATTATAACCACTGGGGACAGGTCAAACTGATCAGACTCTGCACAAATGTTGAACTGTCTCACCAAAAGACTCACTGATGTACTAACCCCCTATTTGTAAAGAAGATCATGGAAGATACAGGTGGTAAGTGGTCTCTTAGACCTGGGCTTGTTTTATTTTTTTCTATTCTTTATTTTTTTTCATTTTTTAACAATAAGTAATAATTTATGAGTACAGCATCCTTCATGTAAAACCAATTTGCAAGCAGTTGTGCACAAACCCACACAGCCCAAGGGTCCCACCATCCAGCTGGGGGGGGGCTTGTATGTTCAATCAAGTTGATCAAATAAGTGTCCAGACTATATTGCTGTATTCATCATTCACCCCCATCCCAGCCCTTATATTCTACCACACCCCCTCTTCCTCAGATTGTTCCCTAGGTTTAGAAAAGGGGCACAGGTGGACGAGAAGCAAAACATTCTACTTTCTCTGGAGCTGTTGTTTTGGACTCTGGTCAATTCTGGATGTTTCCTTTCATGGGCTGACAGTTTGTCCAGGAATAACCTTTCAATCCTACTAATGAAGCACAAGCAATTAGATATATAGGTATTTAAACAGTACTAATTGTTATGGTAGGTTGCTTTGGTATAGACACAGATGTTTGGATGGTATGTTAATCCATGAATTACATTTTTTTTTCTGTAATATGACAGGGTCTTACTGTGGCTTATAACATCTCACAACTATAGAGGATGTAAGCTTGTGGCATCAGCCATGAGTTATTCCTCCTCAAGGAGAGAGCTAATAGCCAATTAGATTTGGGATAATACAGACATATGGCTGCCACTGTGCACCGTATTTCCACGCAGTGAGGTGTACCTGATGCTGACGGAGGAGTCTTGCTTGACTCAAGGAGACCTATATTTGATTTATTGGTTTAGGGGCTTGGTAACACTCTCTGGTATTCCAGAGACCAACTGTACTCTTGCAAGCATGGTCTCAATACATCTTTCCCATGCTTACATCAGGTCTTCGACAGCAGGGCCTTACCTCCTCTCTTCTTGCAGGCATCCTAGTTTACAGGCAAGAAGCCTTTACCTTTTGGGGGTCTTGGATCCCCTGACCAACATCTCCTTGGTAGATAATCCATTGCTGATATCAGAGCCTCTCCTGTATTAATATATTTTGCTTAATGCACAGCTTAAGGAGACTTTATATTATATTTGGTTCTATTAGAGAATAATCTTTTCACAGTTCCTATGTCTATTAGTCAATTAAAGAAGGCAGTTTTACCAGTTTTAAATAAGAGTACCTCATAAACAGTTGGCTCCAATTTACAGTTGTTAAGAAGATAACGCCCCTCAAGTGACAGTCATGGTGGTCGGCATACGCTGGCGTGGGCTCGTGCAGTGAAGGTTACCTCCGAGATATATTACAGTGCTTATAGCACTCTTTGTGTGCTACTAGAGCGGGTTTAAAGATATGTGGACGGTGGTCGGTCTGGTTTCCACCTGTCAATAACATGCATCCTATGTCTCTCGTATTAAAACTTTGCAGCACCTAGAAGGTAAGTTTCATTAGGACTCATTATAAATGTAGGATCCACAGAGGGGTTTGATGCCTGTAGCAGTCTGATGATTTAGTCTGATGATTTTCTTCCTTTCAATGTTCAAACGGGCCAACCTTTCTGCTGGGACCTGGGCTTGTTTTAAAAAGACAGGTTATGTAAAGAAGGAGGCACAGAGTTAGGAGAATGGAGGCGGGGACAAGCTTGCTGTAGCTGAGAGGCAAGGAATGGGTGGAGCTGTGAGCAGCTGCGGAAACCAGGCCAGAGCCTTCCCTCAAGGTTTCGGAGGAAGCCCAGCATTGCCAGCACCTGATGGGCATCTAGCTTCCAAAACTTCCATTGCCAGCACCTGACTTGGGCATCTAGCTTCCAGAACTTCCATTGCCAGCACCTGACTTGGGCATCTAGCTTCCAGAACTTCCATTGCCAGCACCTGACTTGGGCATCTAGCTTCCAGAACTGTCAGAGAATAAGGTCCTTCTAAATGTTTTTTGTTCTTTTTGAGACAGGGTCTACTCCTTTAATCCCAGCTGGCCTGGAGCTTGCTACGTAGACCAGGCTGGCCTTGAACTCACAGAGATCCGCCTGCCTCTGTCTCCTAAGTGCTGGGATTAAAGGCATGCTCCACCACACCCAGCTGGTCCTTCTATTTTAAACTACTTGTAGTATTTTGTTACAGAAATTCTAGAAAACACAATAAAGGACCATATACTAATTTTTTATGTGTATGAGTGTATTACCTGCACATATGTAAGTTCACCCATATCATGCAATGTACACAGAGGTCAGAGAGTATCAGATCCCCTGGAAGTGGAATTACAAACAGTTGTTAGCTGCCATGTGGGTACTGGGAATCTAACTTAGGTCTTCTTTAAGAGCAGCCAGTGCTCTTAACAGCTAAGTCATCTCTCCAGCCCCTATACTTTTATTTAAATGGAAAGAAAAAATTGATGATTTGCTTGTTTCTATCATAGGAACCAAGAAATGGTGTTAGACACATCCAACCTTCTGGCATTGTGACACATCAACACGATGGGTGAAGTTCACAATTGAGAAACCATGCAGTTGAGTAAAAAAAAAAATAGTTGCAAAAAAAAAAATCTCATAATGTTTTAAGTACGTGTTGGTTGAATGCGTAGCTGTTCTTAGCTACATGTGGACCACAGGCTATGGGTTAGACACTGCTGAAATACCACACCTTGCTTTTTTGTTATGAAGAAGGACTTATCAAAGGTGCCATGTTCATAATGGACAATGGAAGCAAACAGGGTCCCTAAGAGGAGCTGCAGCTGCTCAGCTCTACAGATTAGAAGCTCCAGGTTGGATGGACTACAACTCTGATAGGATATCCTCAGACACAGAATCACATAGAATCACCCTTGGGCCAAGGGTGACTCACCAGGCACCAGCGTATAATCCCTGCTGAGATACAACACTGCTCCTAAGGCAGAGGTTCCATTTCCAACAAAACCTGGAGGCTGGGGGTAAACCCCCAGCCTTTCCATACTGAATGGCCTGCAAATGGTGTACACTAGTTTTTGAGACTCTATGGAGGTACTGAGCAATCTGTTCCTTCTCTCCTAGAAACACTGCTCATCCAAATCCATCCTTACTAGCTCATTCTATCCATCTGCAGAAGGAAATTCTGGGTGGATTGCCCATTAGGAAGTAGAACTTATCATCGAGGATAAGAAGTTAATGGACCGGGGACTGGAGAGATGGCCTAGTGGTTAAGAGCGCCGACCGCTCTTACAGAGGACCCGAGTTCGATCCCCAGCACCCACATGGCGGCTGAGAACCGTCTGAAACTCCAATTCCAGGAGAACTCCAGTTCCAGGGGAATCCAACACCCTCTTCTGACCTCCGCGGCATTGCACGACACGGGTGCACAAACCTACATGCAGACAGTACATTCATACACATACAGAAATAAATAAAAACAAAAAAATATTAAAAAAAAAAAGTTAATGGACCAAAATAGCCTCCCATCATTAGTATAAGGAAACTGTAAATTATTCATCTCACCCCTATTTTTTGGTTGACAATATTAGTCATGATTACAGATGTGGGCTCACCCACTGACAATCATTCCCTTCTTCAAAAGTCAAGAGAGCTTTGGGGAGAGACAGAGTTGAACTGTCAAAAATTGGAGGGACATATTCCAATTTTCTGGGCTGGGATAACGAAAGGAAGGTATCATATCAGAGTTTTGGAAAAGTTTTCTCCATGCCCTAACATGCAGCAAAGCTTGTAACCTCTACAACAGACAGAGCAATGAAGAGCTTTCCCTAGCATGAGGGTAACATCCTTTGTCTATTTCAGATTCAAAATTCAATGTGCTCATCCTACACAACTAATCTCCGCAAAGCTTTCAGAGCTGCGGAGCAGCCTGACATCTGCTGTCTGCTGGCCTGATCCGAGCTGGTGAAAATCTCCCAGGTTCCTAAAGTGGCCTAAAGTTGCCTGTTTTGTAATTACTGGTCTTCATGTGGCAATAATTTTCCATCTAAGGTGTTTCCAAATTAATAAGATTAAAAGAATACCACTTAGCATGAAGAGAATATGTTCCAAAAATAGCAACAATTCAGCTTCCATTCCTAATGATCCTCAGAGCTTTCCTCTTAAATTCAAGCCGAATCTCAAGCACTCAAACGAAATGAGTTGGATGCCTTGCTATTTCTGTTAAATGGATGGTCATCTACACGCAGGTGAAAAGCCTACTCATTCTCCCCATTATCCTGGCACAGCTGTTCACTGCTTCCTGACATCAAGGGTGAGATTGTCAGTAATGCTGGGATTACATTTCTCCCGTATTTCTGCTTTCATTATTCTCGACTTCACAAAGCATCTCAGCCTTAGCAGACAAATACAGGCAGTTAATCGCTCTCTGATTTCAGGGACAAGGGAACAGACTTATCCAAATCCTACCCTGGGAGATAGATCTTTGGTTGTGATCACCTGATCCAGTTCAGAAAAAAAATAGATGAGCCACTTGTATGTCCCCAGAATTTACTAAGAAGAAATATCATTTTTAAGTCCCACCAAGCAGACTGCATAATAAAAAGAATTATATAGTCAGGAACTACTGGCGAAGGCCACTGCTTGCTGAAAACACCCTGTTTTAATTGCTTGCTTGTAATTCGTTTCAGGGTTTGGTTTTGCAGTAAACTGTTTCAGATAAGCAATCCTATTTGGCAGTTCGTAGTGAGGCTGCCCAAGGAGGAAATCCTATTGCCACTTAGGCAATAATTAGTCATAAAGGTAAATGGCAAAAATGGAATTTTAATTTCCAGCTTATATTTCAGCAAGAGAACACTGAAAACATTTAGCATAAACCAATGCTCTCTCCTGTAACAGTTAGCTGAACTTCATGGAGAGTAACAATTACGATCTTCGTGAGAGGAATGAGTGAGATTTTAAGTCCTTTTTTTTAAGGGGATGCCATTTTTTATTACTTTGCTTGAGTTCTAGATTTTAAAAATCGTATCACGCATGCAAGTTTAATTCACTCTGTAACCAATGAATCAAACGTTGGTGCAGAAATAAGGATTCCAAATTGGGTAGAGTGAAATTCAGAAAATGTCAGGTCTTTGCCTGCTGGTCTACATAATAAGTCAAAGATGTAGCCTTAACTGTGTTTAATGGTGTCATCAAAAGCTATGTCAAGACACTGGAATTGGAGAGACACTCCAGTTACACCCCATCCCCAATGACTCATTTAAAAGTGGACTGCCGGGCTGGAGAGATAGCCTAGCGGTTAAGAGCACCGACTGCTCTTGCAGAGGACCCAGGTTCGATCCCCAGCACCCACATGGCGGCTAAGAACCGTCTGTAACTCCAATTCCAGGAGAACTCCAGTTCCAGGGGAATTCGACACCCTCTTCTGACCTCCACGGCATTGCACGACATGGGTGCACAAACCTACATGCAGACATTACATTCATGCACATACAAAAATAAATAAAAAATTAAAAAAAAAAAAAAAAAAAGTGGACTGCCTGTCAGAGTCAATGGACATAAACACCTCTCATTCCCTGAGGGGCTTCCAGGATCCTGACCTGCACCGCCCTTTAGGTTTTTTTCTTTCATTTTTTTTCAAATGCCTCTCTCTGGAATAAAAGGCATTCTTGAAAATCCTCCTATATCATGCCAGACCTTGATAGTTACAAGTGGATATATTTTGCTGTTTATGGGAACATGGACCTCCAGCTTTAAGCAGTCACATCCATGAACACAAACTAAGGAAAGATGACACGAATTACACTGTGTAATTTCACCCTCTACTTACCCATCCTAAAGAATTGATCAAGAACATGAGACTTAATCTGCATTCCTTCCTTTGTAATTTTAAAAGTCATAGGAAATATAAAGACCATAGTGTCTTAACCATGCTAACGACATGCTGCATTTTACAAAGTAACCAACATCTGCTTCAGAGACTTTCATCATTATGATTTGAATTAAAAAATAGCCCCAAAGGCTCATGTCTGGAAGCTCATGTCCAGTTGATAAGACTTCTGAAGAGTTATTGGATCAAAAGAAGCCTTTTGCCAATTACTTGGGGAAAAAAAAACAAATATACATAAAATTCCATATTTTAAAAAGTGTGATGCGAGCCCATGATTTAACATGACCCAAAAATTCTGTTTCTATCTGACCTGAAAATCCTTTGAAGTATTTATAATTTACGGGCATTATTGGTAATTAAACAGAAGCTAGGAGATGGGGCCCAGTTGGAGGAAGTAGTTCACTGAGGCATCCCTTAGAAAGGCATATCTTCTCCCAGCTCCTTTCGTGTTTTGTTGGCTTCCTGGCTGCAGTGAGGCAGGCAGTCTCATCTGTCACATGTTGAGCCACCATGAAGCTTGGCCTCACCATGGCTCAGGGACAGCAGAGACAAGAGAACACAGACAGAAACCTTTAAGCCCAGGAGCCTCTCAGAAGTGACTATCCACAGCAATGGAAAGCTGACACTCTCACTCAAAATGAAAGCCTGAGCCAGGCATAGTAGCACAGATCTTTAAACCCAACACTCAGGAGGCAGAGACAGGTGGATCTCTGTGAGATCAAGGCCAGCCTGATGTATATAGCAAGTTCCAGGCCAGCTGGGGCTACAGGGAGACTAGATAGATTAGATGAGATAGATAGATAGATAGATAGATAGATAGATAGATAGATAGATAGATAGATAGATAGAAAGATAGATAGATGATAGATGATAGATACATAGATGATAGGTAGATGGATGGATGATGGATGGACAATAGATGATAGATGATAGTGTATTAGTCAAGGTTCTCAAAGAAACAAAATTGGCAGAATGAATATATATATATATACATATGTATAATATGGATTTATTAGATTTGTTCAAGAGATAGAGTCTGAGTAGTCCAACAATAGCTGCACCACACCATAGAGGCTGAGAATCCAGGTAGTTGTTCAGTCCACAAGACTGGATGTCTCAGTAGTCCCAATCAGCACTGAAGGCCTGATGGATCTGAGAGATCTGCCAGTCTTCAGTCTATACTGTGATCCAATGAGTTGATCACAGCAGCAAGATGAACTCACCACCCAGAGAGAAGGCAAGCAGCAAAAAAAGGGACCAGCTCCCTTCTGCCATGGCCTTTTATACCGGCTGCCATCAGAAGGTAACACCCACATTTAGGGTGGGTCATCCGGCTCGAGACAATCCAATCTGAAGATCTCTTTCACATTTTTGTTAATCCCAAATCCAGCCAAGTTGACACCCAGGATGAATAGGATTAACCATCACAGATATATAGATAAATAGATATAAATCATGATGAAAGATGATATATAGATGATAATGGTAGACAGATGAGATAATAGATATAAGATAGATGATAGATTAGATAGATAGATGATAGATAGATGATAGATATAATAGATCATAGATATAGATAGATGATAGATAGATAGATAGATAGATAGATAGATAGATAGATAGATAGATAGATAGATAGATAATGAGAGATGAGAGAAAATGGATGGAGGGATAGATGATAGATAAGATAGATGATATATCAGATAAGATCAACGATAGACAGACAGACAGTCAGGTAGAAAACAGATGGACTGATAAGATAGACAGATGGATGGATGTATGGATTCCCCAGGCAGCTCTGGACTTTCCTCCCTCTCTGCTGCTCTCCACATTCTCTCTCTGTTGCTCTCCTCACTCCATGTTCTCTGCTGCTCTTCCACCCTTGATATTGTCATATGCTCCCACTTTCTCTGATATTTCTTTGTTGTTTCTTTCAAACTTCCACCTATATGTTGATTATCACACCCCCCCCCTTAAACTGTGAGGCCTACCTGAAGAACTCAGAGCTAGCATCCCGGCCTGCAGCTCAAGAGCCAGATAATTCCTTTGTCAAGTACATGGGAATGAAGAGGAAATGTTTACACACTCCACTCCTTAAAATCCATGACACTGTCCCGTCATTTGATATGGCATTACTATGCAGAGGGAATGCAGATTCTCATGGGACAGCTGTCCTGGCAACACAATGCAGTCAATGAGGAGACACTGTCCCAAAACAAGGAGGGAGGAAAGAGCAGAGCTGTCCTCCGACCTCCACACATGGACTGTGACATGTGCATGCCCACACATGGACAGTGACATGTGCGTGCCCACACTCACGCATACATCATACATATACACACACACATAAATAAAAATTTAGCAGCTAGAGAGATGGCTTAGAAATTAAGAGCACTGGCTGCTCTTGCAGAGGCTTTGGGTTCAATTCCCAGCACCCACATGACAGCTAACAACTGGTCAGGCTGGGACAAAAGGCCAAGATGGCACAGACCAGAAGGAGCCTTCCTTCTTTTCTGGTCTGGAGCTGTGTTTGCCCTTGAAAAATCACTGGATGGAGTTCCAAATTCCCACAAGACCAACAGATCTGAGACCCACCTTCAGGCCCCTGACCTGACCCAATTGGCCGATTCCAACATGTCACCGTCTCCCCTCCCCTGACCTATAAAAGGCCCTCCCTGCCTCCCTGATGCACACTTTCTCATGGTCCTTCCCTGGAAAGGGCCATGGATTCAACCAAGAGAGAGCGTATTTCCCGGAATAAATGCCTGCCTTTATTTACTTTTAATTCTGACTGATTTGGCCTTTATCTCAGGCATCAGATACCTCTTAACAACCATCCTTAACTCCAGTTCCGGGGAATCCAACACCCTCTTCTGACCTCTGTAGGCATTGCAGGGCATGGGC
Source organism: Rhizomys pruinosus (assembly GCA_009823505.1). Classification (NCBI taxonomy): domain Eukaryota; kingdom Metazoa; phylum Chordata; class Mammalia; order Rodentia; family Spalacidae; genus Rhizomys; species Rhizomys pruinosus. Next base: position 204,214 of record VZQC01011187.1, on the reverse strand, counting down.
GCACTTACATACATGCAGGAAATACACTCATATACATAAAATAGAAATAAAAATAAGTAAAATATGAAATAATAAAATTTAAATGAAAATAAAATAAAGACTTTAGCTAGACTCTAAAAAACAAATTCTAGGTGGGACAACTTTGACAATTGGCAATTTGGGGCCAGTGGTATCCATGACCATTAAGGCCAGTTACAGAGCAAATTTTCTTACAATATAACGTCCTCTCTCTCCATTTTCAGTCTTGTGGTTCTAGTGGGGCCCTACCTTCCAGGCTCAATTACAGATCACGTAGCACATGGTCCACACCCAAAACAGCCCATGTCTTTCATTTGCTTCCAGCCACACCAAACAGTTTACGGATGAGTTCAGGACCTAGCCTCACCCAGGAGGCCTGGTGAGAGCTAAGATGAGGTCTGGAACCCAGAAGACTAGGGTCTTATGTTCAGTCCAACTGCACAGAAACTCAACAGAACGCAATAAGCCTTGAGCTGTTGTCATCATATTGCCACCACATGGAACCTAACAATAGAAATACAAACTAGAGGAAAGACAGACCAAAAATAGAGAAAACATGACTCCCACAACTATTCTTTGATGCTAAAGCTGTAACCAGAGTCAGTTCTCCCATCACAAAACCCAGTACATTCTCCTTTTGCTTAAGAAAAATTAGATTTGTCTCTGCTAATTGGAAAGAGCCATAAGGAAAACAGGGGGCTATGAGAACAAGCTTATAAAAACCCAAGCTAAGTCCTATAAGCCTCAAATAAACCACATGCTGGCTGTATCTGAGTGTAGATGTCCGTGCTAGGGCGATCAACCTGGAAAAGGAAAATTGGTAGCAAACTACAGAGAGCAAATGCCTGGTGCAGAGTACAGATTTACACAAATTATATATTGCTAGGGTGTATGCACATTTTGCAGTCATGTGTTCCCAAAAGAACATTTCAAGGGTGCTTACACAATACGTTTTTAAGTTTGTGTATAATATAAATCAAAAGGAAATATAAATATGACAGCTAAAACTATAAAATTTTTACAGGAAGACATGTTTGCCAAGGAATTTTCAGATATGACATATAAAGATATGAAACAGAAGAGAAATATTAATAAATGGAGTCCATCGGAACTTGAAACATCCATGCTCTTGTACCTTCATTGTAAGACTTCCCCCATGGGTCATGTGCCAGGAACAATGGTCTCCATGTGATGGCACTCTTTGGAAAGACTGGGACATCATTAGGAGGGGGAGCCTTCTGGAGGGAGAGGTTCACCTCAGGGGGCTGGAGGCTGTGAGCCCAGCCCTGCCTTTACTTATGTTCTGCTTCCTGTGTCCAGATGCAACAGTAGGACCAGCCAGCCTCCTGCTCTGCCACCAGGCCTTCTTCCCGCCATGAGGGACTCCATCCCCTAAAGCAAAACAAACCCTGTTCTCCCTTAAGTTGCTTCTGTCAGGATAGAGAAAGGAAAAGAAAGTAAGACATAGGCCTTAAAAAGACACAATCAGCAGAGTGAAAAGATAACCTCAATAGAATGAGAGTAAATGTTTTCCAATTTTCTTATATCTCATCTCTGATATAAGATTGATATCCAAAATATATAAACAACCCATTACCCAACAACAACAAAAACAATTTTCGAATATACAAAGGATTTGAACAGATTTTTTTTTCCAAAAATACACAAATGGCCAAAACACACACACAACCACATATAATGTTGGTCAACATTATTATCACAAAGGAAATTCAAATGAGCAGCAGAGTGAGAAACATCTCACACTCATTAGGAGATCAAGAACCAAAAAGAAAAGAGACAGAAGAAAATAATATGGTCTGAGTCTACAAAGAAGCCAGAATGTTTACTGTATGCAGGAATGTAAAAATCCCAACTACTTTGTAAACCATTATGGCACTTCCTCAAATAATGAAAAAGTGATATTGCAACTGAAAGCAGACTTACACAAGCTAGCTAGCCACACAAAGGAATGTTATTCAACCTTTCAAAAATGCTGGTGCAATGCTTCAACATGAATAAATCATGAGGTCATTGTCTGAATGGAGTAAGTCACTCCCACAAAAGACAAGCACTGTCTAGCTCCACTTGTAAAAGTACCAAGAACAGTCACATTCAGGAAGCTAGAGAGTAGAGGGTGAACAACACCAAGGCTGAGAGAGGTTACTGTTTAAAGAGCAACATTTTGAAGGACCCCTGCTCCAAGGTTTTATGCACCTTAAAATCTGTCTTTAGGAACCATGGTACCGCCATCTTATAAGGCCTCCAAGTCACGTACGCTATAAGGCCTCCCCGCTTCCTCATACCTTGTGGTGCTTAACTGAGTCATGCCTGCCTGTGTGTCAAGATAAGGTTTCCCTCCCCGCTTCCTCATACCTTGTGGTGCTTAACTGAGTCACGCCCGCCTGTGTGTCGCTGGCCTGTGTGCCGAGATAAGATTTTTTTACTATTACACAACCCTTCCCCCATTTCCCCATACCTTGGGATCTCTGCTTTTAAAAGTTCCCTATCCCAGTCCCTGGGGGTCGGTCTCCTCTGCCCCTGCATGGGTTACAAGTTCGACTCCAGTGCACTGGTTTTTCCCGAATAAACCTCGTGTAATTGCAGCAAGAACGGTCTTTGGCTGATTTTTTGGGAGTCGTTCTATCCCGAGATTTGAGTGAGGGCCACTCCAGTTTCTGGGGGTCTTTCAATTTCGGTTTTGGAAAATGAAATCTTTTGTAGATGGATGGTAGTGGTGGTTGTACAGTCTACAACTTTGTAATAATGCTGCTGAGCTATATCCTTTAAAATGATTAAGACAGGGCTGAGGGTGGAGCTCAGAGGTAGACCACTTGCCCAGCGCACAGGAAGTCCTGGTGATACCCAGAACCATAAAAATTATAGCAAAAGTATTCGGATGGTAAATTGATATGTGTATTTCTTTTTTTATTATTTTTGTTTGTGTATGAGTGTACTGTCTACATAGGTTAATGCACCTGTGTCGTGCAATTCCACGGAGATCAGAAGAGGGCATAGGATTCCCCTGGAACTGGAGTCAAAGACGGTTCTTAGCCACCATGTGGGTTCTGAGAATCGAACCCAGGTCCTCTGCAACAGCAGTTGGTGCACGTAACCGCTGAGCCATCTCTCCAGCCCTGATATGTGTATTTCATCAAAACCAAATTTTAATAAAACATAAGAATTTATGAGTAAACAATATATCTCTGGAGTCAAAAAGAAGATACGGTATTTTCATCTAGTTGATTCATTCAATAGCAAGGGCTTATTTTGTGAGAAAACCTCGGCATCCTGCTTGGCTAAGGGGTAGTGTGACCATATTCTTTCCTCTTTAATGAACCCTAGAACAAAATATCCTCAACGCCAGTAGCAAGTGGATCTATGCTCACAGCAGCTGCACATACCGAGCTGGGGAGAGAGAAACTACTGATGCAGACACTTAAAAAATCATTAGATTGGTCATTCTAATTGGTGCTTATAAATCTAAAAATGAAATGTTTGTAATTACAGAGCAAAGAAAATTGACTTTTCTCTTCAACAGAATCATGAATCAACACATTTTTCAAAGCTACAGCCTTTTTAACAATGTATATGCAAAGAAACATGAAAATCGTCAGAACTAATAAGTGGAGCCTATTAGACACGTGTCTGAAATCTACAATTAGTAATTTTACAGCAGGTGATACTCAGTTATGATTGTAAACCATTGTTCCTCTTGGGTATTTTACTAGAAAATATGAGGTGAGGTCAAGGAGGGGGTAACAATGATGAAAGAAGATTATAGACATGTATGAAAATGTCACAATGGGGGCTTGGAGAGATGGCCTAGCGGTTAAGAGTGCCAACTGCTCTTGCAGAGGACCTGGGTTCGATCCCCAGCAGCCACATGCGGCTGAGAACCATCTGTAACTCCAGTTCCAGAGGAATCCAACACCCTCTTCTGACCTCTGCAGCATTGCACGACATGGGTGCACAAACCTACATGCAGACAAGTACATTCATACACATAAAATAAATTTTTTAAAAAATTTAAATAAATGTCACAATGAAGTCCACTATTTTGTAAAGTTAATACATATTGAAAAAAATGGAGAAAAAAACAAGATTAAATTGTTGAATTTGTTCATATTCATACATATCTATGTTTAATCAACAACTTGAGGTATAACTCATAAACACCCTCAATTCACTAGTTTATGGTATATTCAGTTATGTGATGTCTGAATTCATATTGAAACACAGTTTGGGACTGCAGATACTCCTCGGTGGTAGACTGTTTACCAAGCATGTATGGAATCCTGGGATCAATCACTACCACTGAAGAATATCAAATAAATAAAGCCAGGCATAGCAGTGCACCCCTGTAATCCCAGCACTCCAGAAGCATGGGGAAGAGGACCAGGAGTTCAGGTCCATCCTTAGTAGATAGCCTGGGCTACATGAGACTCTGTCTCAAAAAGCCAAAGCAATCATTCATTAAATATATAAATAAAACTTATAGGAACTATATATGAAATATAATCATCAACTGACTTCTGTAGAGAAGCAAAACTAGTAAAATTAAATCATACAAAGTTTTAAAAGGATCAAATGAAAGAATAAAATCTGGAAATTTTAAATTTCAGCCTAATTACTGCAATTTAGCTTAAATATGCCACAATGCTTCCTGGTAATCACAGCAAAAAGGAAATTGTCATCTGTTCATGGTGGTCACTGTTTCACTGTAAAAGACAAGGAACTATCAAAAGTTGTTTTGGTTTTGGTGCATGTGGCATGAGTGTGTGTGGTATGTATGATGTATATGTGGTGTGGTCTATGTATGTGTGGTTCATGTGTTGTGTGTGTGTGGTATCTCTGTGTGGCATGTGTGGTGTGTGGCATGTCTGTGAGAGGTATGTGTGTGGTGTGTATGTATGGTGCATATGTGCAGTGCATGTGTGGATTTGTGTGTGCCATGTGTATGGTATGTGAGTGTGCAGTATGTGGTGTGTGTGTGTGTGTGTGTGTGTGTGTGTGTGTAGGTAATTATGTGTGGAGTACGTATGTGGTATATGTTAGGTTTGGGCTTCCCAGAATCCCAAAGGACACAAACACCCACTTCCTCCAGAGGCTGTCAATCTTCTGTCCACTTCCTCGGTATCTGAGGCCCCGCCCCCTGGCTATAAGTGAGTGGGCCCCAGGCAGCCAACTCTCTCTCTCTCTGCCTGCCATACTGTCCAGTTCCACGTGTCTGCAGGCAGCCCTTGCAGGCGGCCCTTGCTGGTAATTCCACATGGAAGTAAATCATGTTCCTGGTGTGACTTAAGCCTCATGTGCCTTTTTATCTGGGGGCTGGGGGTACATGGCCCTTTTTATAACCTAATATTATGATGCCATGAACTCAGTCGGGACTCAAGATTTTTTTNGGCTGCAGACTACCTCAAACTGGGTTCCTGATCCCACAATGCTTGTGCTCCCGCCAACACCATTTTGAATCCACAGGCTGCAGATTACCTCAAACTGGGTTCCTGATCCCACAATGCTTGTGCTCCCGCCAACACCATTTTGAATCCACAGGCTGCAGATTACCTCAAACTGGGTTCCTGATCCCACAATGCTTGTGCTCCCGCCAACACCATTTTGAATCCACAGGCTGCAGATTACCTCAAACTGGGTTCCTGATCCCACAATGCTTGTGCTCCCGCCAACACCATTTTGAATCCACAGGCTGCAGATTACCTCAAACTGGGTTCCTGATCCCACAATGCTTGTGCTCCCGCCAACACCATTTTGAATCCACAGGCTGCAGATTACCTCAAACTGGGTTCCTGATCCCACAATGCTTGTGCTCCCGCCAACACCATTTTGAATCCACAGGCTGCAGATTACCTCAAACTGGGTTCCTGATCCCACAATGCTTGTGCTCCCGCCAACACCATTTTGAATCCACAGGCTGCAGATTACCTCAAACTGGGTTCCTGATCCCACAATGCTTGTGCTCCCGCCAACACCATTTTGAATCCACAGGCTGCAGATTACCTCAAACTGGGTTCCTGATCCCACAATGCTTGTGCTCCCGCCAACACCATTTTGAATCCACAGGCTGCAGATTACCTCAAACTGGGTTCCTGATCCCACAATGCTTGTGCTCCCGCCAACACCATTTTGAATCCACAGGCTGCAGATTACCTCAAACTGGGTTCCTGATCCCACAATGCTTGTGCTCCCGCCAACACCATTTTGAATCCACAGGCTGCAGATTACCTCAAACTGGGTTCCCGTGCACAGACGGTACAACTCTGCTCTCCTACACTCTCCTGCTTCCCTCCTTCTCTCTCTGTCTCTCCCTCTCTCTCTCTCACCTCCTGTTAGAGGATGCAGTTCCTCCACTCTGCCTCCCATTAGAGGACTCAGATCCTCCACTCTGTTCCCCTTTCTTTTGAGGCTAAAAAATTTTACTTCCTTCCTACAGCTCTCTCCTCTCCCCAGGCTGCCACACAGGGTCACCATGCGGTTTTCCCCCTCCCCTGCATCCCCACGTCCTGCCACCACTACCGCAGGCTTGGGAGCGGCAGCCACGCCCATTCCTCAGCCACCATCTTGAGGCTGCCGGATTTCTGCTGAGCCACAACCACTCTGTCTAGACCATATGGCAGGAAGCTTCAATGTCTTTTTCTCCTTTGCTGTGCCACCGTCCTTCTGACCAGAGGCCATTTTAAAAATCCCTGGATTCATTCATACTCTGGTACTTCGACAGTGACACATGGCTTCCCCTTCCCTCCTATGAAACAGTCTAAGAACCTTTTTTTTATTTTATTTTTGTATGTGTATGAATGTACTGTCTGCATGTAGGTTTGTGCACCCGTGTCGTGCAATGCCGCGAAGGTCAGAAGAGGGTCTCGGATTCCCCTGGAACTGGAGTTCTCCTGGAATTGGAGTTACAGACGGTTCTCAGCCACCATGTGGGTGCTGGGGATCGAACCTGGGTCCTCTGCAAGAGCAGTCGGTGCTCTCCGGCCCCAAAATAGGCCAAGTACCTTTGATATTGTCAGTTCTTTAATCATTGTATATAATTCTGTTTTCCATCACTTGTTAAGGTATTTCAATAAGTTCATAGTTTTAGAACCAAAGGTGTAAGACATCATCTCAGCCTTGGCAGTGCAACTAATTAGACCTCCATGTTTTAAATAATATATATTTTATTTTTTTGGTCTTTTCGAGACAGGGTCTCCCTGTAGCCCCAGCTGTCCTGGAACTCACTCTGTAGACCAGGCTGGCCTTGAACTCACAAAGATCCACCTGCCTCTGCCTCCTGAGTGCTAGGATTAAAGGCATGCGCCACCACGCCTGGCCTTAAATAATATTTCTAAAGGTGTTTTTTTCCCAGTGCATGTGACTGTTCAGTTCACCCACTAGGAAAAAATCTTTTGAAGGAATGTGTGGATAAATGTGTGCATGTGTAGGATATTGTTACACAGCATATTAAGATCTGTCTGTGTATGATTGCAATGCACGTGCCTCTGCTCAGTACAACCTTCATAAAGTGTCATCACCAAATTTATTTATTAGAACCTTATTTATGAGTGTATGCATAAAGTACTGTTCACTTTTAAGAATTCTGTAATGTAATTATGGCATACGCAAGGAATTGTGTTCTACCTACCAGGTACCATATACATTGTTACAGCCTCAAGTGAAACAGACATATATAAATATTGAGTTACCCATACATAATAAAATTGCTTTATATATCTGTTATACTTTGCACGTTACTTTTAATATTTTTAAGAGAAATTAGGTTTTACTTCTGGTGGCCACATGGACAGTCCGAATGTAACCAATTTGGGTGAGCCCTAAGCATTTCCTGTCTGCTGCTGGTATGTGACAATGCCCCCCTCCTTCATTTTCCTTTTCAAAGCTATAATTCAAAATCTGGGGCAAGTGGCATGGCCTTCATTTGAGAAGGTACTGGTTTTAACCTCTTTATTATCTCGGGTTTGTTTCATGGGCTATGTTGGAACTTTTTGCCTTTCATGGTTTAAATCCATTGCAAATGACCTGTATAGACCTTAAAGAACAAATTGTAGGACTTACTGCATAGCTTTAATGTCAACTTGATGCACCTGAGCTGAGAAACTTCAATAATTGCCTTCATTGGACTGGCCTGTGCCCACGTATATTGTATACAATAGGCTGAACATGAGCCAGCAACACAAGCCAGTAAGTAGCATCCTTTCCTAGCCTGTGCTGCAGCCACTACCACCAGGCTCCTACCATGAACTTTTATTATTAGTCAGAATATTTTGCAAAAGCAATTAAGAATTTATTAACAGTGCTTAAGTCAATGTTCAAGCTTTACTTAGGAGTTATATAGTAATTAAAGTACCAAATTAATTCAAATAATCCTCTTGGAGGTTTAGCAATCACACTTAAAGCTCCAATCTGACTTGGCAAGAGGGATTTGAAGGGACAATATTTTGGCCCCTACCCTCTGAGGTCGACTTGGGTCCTAGGATCCTGTGTTGACATCTTTGTACATGTCCTGTGGCAGTGAGTCATCAGTCAGCCCATGCCAGGGAGGTCTTGGAGATTCACTTAAAAGGACTTCATCCAGCCAGTGTCCAGTCTAGGGAGGAAAGTCCATATAGAGAAGAAACTCCTCACACTTCAAAGGGAAGCTCTGGTCAAGCAAGGCCTGACTTTGTTCTCGCATAGATGAAACTGGTGAGGCAGGCACAAGGCCTGAGTGACCCCCTAAGGACCAGAACCTCAACTGACCTTAACACCAAAACAAACTTCATTTATCTGAGCTAACTGTGTGGTTTTAAACACCCCAACAGGAAACTCTAATCTAAAGAAGAGAAAATGAAATAATTTATTACTAGAGAGATAGATGAGAGATCTACTGTGCCAAGTTAGAAAATATCTCAGAGATAGGTGACAGATTTAATGGTGCCATGCCAGAAAATACCACCTTTTATATTCTCATGGTTATGGCTCTCATTCTGGAGCCCTGTGTATTAAAGCTGGCCCTTATTCTAGAGCTCTGTGTACTAAAACATTTTTTCAATTCCTCCAACCAGGGTACAAGTCCTCTCTCCCTCTGCAGACCCTAGACAGGGACCCTCCAATTGCTAATGCACCCAGTAGCCCCCTGTTGGTACTATGAAGTCCCTACACTGGTGTACTCATGTAAGACTCAACCAGCTTGTCTTTTCAGTTGCAGAGAAAACGTCCACTAAGTACTGGCCACTATCTATCTGGACCAAACCCACGGGGCAGAGCACCCAGAGCAGCCAAAATGGGAAAACAGATTCCAACCCTCCAGCCTGACAGCTGTTCCCCCAAGACTTCACCCCCCATCAGCTCTAAAGCAGATACAGAAGAGAGAACAGAGCCCCATTTCCTTATCATAAGCAAAAGGCTGGAATGTTAGGTCTGGGCTTCCCAGAATCCCAAGGGACACAGATGCCCACTTCCTCCAGAGGCTATCAATCTTCTGACCTCTTCCTCTGTATCTGAGGTCCCGCCCTCTGGCTATAAGTGGGTGGGCTCCCTCTCTCTGCCTGCCATGCTGTCCAGTTCCACCATGTGTCTGCAGGCAGCCCTTGCTGGCAATCCCACATGGAAGTAAATCATGTTCCTGGTGTGACTTAAGCCTCATGTGCCTTTTTATCTGAGGGCTGGGGGAACATAGCCCTTTTTATAACCTAATAGTATATGTGTGTATATATGTGCACATGTGGTGTGTATATAGCGCATGTATGGTGTGTGAGCTGTGTGATGTGTGTCTGAGTTTGTGCATGGTGTGTGTGGTGTGTATGTGGTGCACATATGAGGGGTATGTGTGGGTGCATGTGCGTGGTACACACCCGAGTACATAAGTGCACATAACCATGTTCGCCCACACAGAGGCCTGGGAAGGATGTTACTTGTCTTCATCTATTGCTCTCAGCCTTCTTGCCTTGAGACGAGGTCCTTTACGGAATCTGAAGCTCACTTCTTGACTAGGCTGGCTGGCCAGTGAGCTCTGGTGATCCGTGGTGCCCCCCAAATGCTGAGGTTACAGGCACACACAGCCCTGGTGCTGGAGATTCAAATGCAGACCCTCAGGTCCTCATGCCTGCAGAGCAAGGACCACTTAGTCATCCCCCAGTTCCACCACCAAAAGACTAAGCAGAAGTGCAGGACATGCAATAGACAGAGTAATGTCCCTTTCCTGCCCCACCCAAGATGTCCACATCCTGATTCCTAGGATCAGGGGGTAAATTACTTCACATGCTACATCAGCCCATTCACATTGTTATGCAATATGGGGGGGTTGCTCTACCATACAATTTCAGCCACCTCATATTTGACAAAGGGGCAAAAAAACCTCAATGGAGGAAGGATAGCATCTTCAGCAAATGGTGCTGGCAAAATTGGATCACCATTTGTAGAGAACAAAATTATACCCCTACCTCTCACCCTGTACAAAAATCAACTCCAAGTGGATCAAAGATCTCAACGTGAAACCTGAAACCATGAAGGTAATAGAAGAAAAAGTTGGTAACAACATACAAGACATAGGTGTAAGAAAAGACTTTCTAAATCAGACAACAGCTGCACAGGAAATAAGGTCAACAGTTGACAAATGGGACCTCATCAAACTCAAAAGCTTCTGTAAACAAAAGAAACAATCAAGGAAGTGAAGAGAAAACCCACAGAGTGGGAGGAAATCTTCACCAGTGATTCATCTGACAGAGCATTAATGTCAAGATTATATAGACTACTCAAAAAACAAAGAACCAAGAAAACAAATGAACTACTCAAAAGACAGAGTAAAGAGCTGAACAGAGACTTCACCAGTGAGGAAGTAAAGATGGCTGAGAAACATCTTACAAAGTGTTCAACATCATTAACAATTAAGGAAATGCAAATTAAGATCATCTCACTCCAATACAACTAGCTAAGATCAAGAAAACAAAAGACACCAAATGCTGGAGAGGTTGTGGGGAAAGGAAAACACTCATCCACTGCTGGTGGGAATGTAAACTTGTACAACCATTATGGAAAGCAGTGTGGAAAACCCTTAAAAGACTCAAAGTGACCCTACCACCTGACCCTGGGTATATACCCACAAGACTCATCCTACTGCAAAGATACATGCACATCCATGTTTATTGCAGCTCTCTTCACAATAGCAAAGAGCTGGAATGAACCCAAATGCCCCTCAACAGATGAGTATATGACAAAAATGTGGTACATCTACACAATGGAGTACTACTCAGAAATAAAGATGACATCATGAACTTTGCAGGTAAATGGATGGAATGCGAAGCCATTATGCTAAGTGAAGTAACACAGTCCCAGAAAAAAAAGTGGCAAATGGTCTCCCTCATTTGTAGATGCTGACACCAAATCCCCAGATGAAAGGCAAGCTGAACAACATTATTGTTATATTTCAGTTTATCTGAAAGCAACTATGTTGTTATAATGTAAATCTCTTAACAGGCTCTAGAATCAATCCACCACTTACTTTCAGACTCTGTAATTGCTGTATATGAGTGGAAAGTATGCATTCATATTTTAGAGTAATATAAAATTAAAGGAGGAAAATGTGAATTCCTAAACATAAAAAAAAGTCTGAGAGGGGCTGGAGAGATGGCCTAGCAGTTAATAGTGTCAACTGCTCTTGCAGAGGACCTGAGTTCAATCCCCAGCACCCACATGGCAGCTGAGAACCATCCATAAATCCAGTTCCAGAAGAATCCAACACCCTCTTCTGACCTCCAAGGCATTGCATAACATGGGTGCACAAACTTACATGCAGACAATACATTCATACACATATAAAATAAATAAATAAAATTTTAAAAATAAAAATTTTAAAAAGACCAAAAAAAATTAAAAAAAAAAAAAAAGACTAGGGGCTGGAGAGATGGCCTAGTGGTTAAGAGTGCTGACTGCTTTTGCAGAGGACCTGGGTTCAATCCCCAGCACCCACATGGTGGCTGAGAACCGTCTTTGACTCCAGTTCCAGGGGAATCCGACACCCTCTTCTGACCTCTGCGGCATTGCATGACACGGGTGCACAACCCTCCATGCAGACAGTACACTCATACACATAAAAAATAAATTTTAAAAATATATAAAAAAAAAGACTGAGGGAAAGATGCAGGACAGTTATGGCAGAGTGCCTGATCTGGGGTGGGGTGGAGGGAAGGGAAAGGGGAATATGTCTAAACTGAACTGAGAAATGATGTCTGAAATACACAAAACATCAATAAAGCATTATTTAAAAAATAAAATAAATAAATAAAATTCATTCAGGTATAAAATGCCAAAATTCCCTAGAATCCCCAGGGGGAAAAAAAGAAAAGAAAATACCACACACTGGGCATTTTCTAAATAACCAAGATGCCTTTTTTCACAGTAATGGAAGCTGCAAGTCCAAGATCAAGGCACTGGCTGTCTAGTGAGGGCTGGTTCTCTAGTTGAGACAGAGGGCCTTTTCTTCCACTTGGAAGGATGCAGCCAGCTCTCCACAGCCTTCTGCGAGGGCCCTTGCTCCAGGGCCAACACCTCTTCCATGTGCACAGGTGGTTTCTAGGAGACGCAGACACTCAGCACATGGTGCATGGTAATGGGTTTTGTAGGCAAGGAAGTTAAGGATCCTGGAAAGAGGAGATACTCCTGGATTCTAGGGGGCTCTAATTTAGTCATTTGCTCCTTAGAAGAAGAAGAAAGAAAAGACAGTGAGAGAGAAGGCGATGTCATACCTGAGCAGGGGAGAGTTCCCAGGATTGGTCCTTCGGGTAGGCAAATACTGAGGGAAAGGGAGCCCTAGGTAGACCCGGTTTTGCTGCAGGGTGTCCTAAGGTGGCAGAGATGGTGCCCACTTCTGGGATCTTCTCCCCTGAAAGCAACTGGGAGGAGGCATGGAAAAAGCTCACCCCAATACAATTAAGCCCCTAAATCAAAATAAAAGCCCACAGCCCCCTGATTAAAAAAATTCCTGATTATCTGATCCTCCTCATCAAACAAGGAGTCCACTTCCTTTCTTACTTTCTCTTTAAATAAAGTTTGCTTTGCAAATCCTGTCTCCTGCCTTTTAAGTCTTTAATCAGGCAAGAAATCGAAACTAATCCTGCAGCCCTAGACTGTGGGAAGATCCAGTTTGAATGAGGGGCTAGTTCTCAGCTAGCACTCCTCAGGGCACAGTGTGGGAGTCATGGGGCTCCTCTGACCCCGCCCCAAGAGGGAGCAAGCAACAGTGGCCCAGGCACATGATGTTAGGCGGAGCAGCAGTATACAGTGACGTGAAACTGGGGGTCTGTGATTGGCTCTGGGAGCTGATGTCATTTTGCTTATAAAAGTGAGTTGCAGCAGGCAATAAATCAAATTCTCCATTACCATCATTACACAGAATTCCCGGTCTTTATTTTGCTCGCACACAGGCCAAAGCAGGCCTGGATTTCAAATGTCAGTGGCTAGTATGTTGGACAGACGAGGTAGGCTAGCATAAGGTTGGATGGTGCCATGGGGCTGGATGGAGACCTATCAGGTCACCAGCTGTGAAGTGAATTGTGAGTGGGTGTAAGCTGAAGATAGGCCATCAGCCATCAGCCTGAAGTTCCTATCCACAGACCAGCAGTCTTTGGGCAGGTGGGATAGCACAGCCAAAAGGGGAAGTGTTCCACTTCCCAGGCTAAGGAACTGGGTTGGAAGTACCTCTCAGATTGGGTTACGAAAGTAACCAACTGACCTCTGCACCAAGGGGTCAGTTCCCTACAGTGACTGCAGGTGGCCACAGTGCTCCCCTTCCCTTAGCAAGACTGTGTTGTACCTCCTCACAGCAAGAGAAGCTCCCACATTAGACAGCATCTTGAGGAATAAAGATGACAGCCTACAAGCCCTGGAGATGGGGAAGGACAGACTGGTGCTCCAGAACCTGAGAGAGCCTGCCCTATCGACCTGGCTGAGGACTCCACCACCAGCCCTGAGTGTGACAATGGCCACTTAAGACCACAGCAGGTGGACAGGGGTAGAGTGCCTTCCTGGGCAGTGAGCACACGTGCTGAGCTGCAAGCAAATGTTCTTAGGGCACTCTCCCAGCGCCCCTACAAAATCAGACTCTCAAAATGATGGAGACATGGAGTGGCTCTCATCCAGTCCCTGGATTTTACTTATGAAGAGGAAATAACTGGACCCCAGAGTTTAAGGCAACAGCCCCACTTCAGAAACTGAGTTCTCTCCCTTCAGTGCGATGGTCACTGCTCTACCTGGTCTGCTCTGCATGCACTTGCTCGCCTAGCCTTGCCCCAGAATGGGGAGGTTGCTCTTGGAGATGGTCCTTGGGCTGCATTTGAAAGCTTGTCAGGATTCACATGAGAAAGAAAAGCAAGATCCAATTCCACATATTGAATGGGAGCCCATGCAGGGAAGAAATGAGTTAGAACCCTCATTAAGGCAACATGCCACTGAAAATGAGGATGAGGAAAAGGCAGAGGGGTGCAATCAAAATGGTGGGTCCCCCTCTTTGTCACTATAGTCATGACAAGGGGCAAGCGTCTAAGTGGAAGGGAGCAGACACCACCCCCCAGCTCACTGACCTTCCCATTGTCAACCAGCCAACTGCTGCCTGGTGACCCAGAGCATCACCATCAAGACGAAAAAGGTCACAGCCATTCTCCTGCGTGTAAACCTGAAGAAAGTTCACTCACCATGCTTAGGACGTCTCTTTATTTGTTTAATTTTTATTTATTTTTGAGAGATGGTCTGCTCATTTGCACAGGCTGGCTTTGAACTTGCTATGTAACCGTGGGATGACCTTGAACTCCGGATATTCCTGTCTCCACCTCCTGGGTGCTGGGCTTATAGGCATGTGCCAACAAGCCTGGTTTCTATAGTGCTGGCAATCAAAGCCAGGGCTTCATGAAGGCTGGAGAAGAGCTCTACAAAGGAACCCATACCCTAAATTTTAGTTTTGATGATTTTACAAAGTGACAGGTTTCTTTTTTTTGTTTTTTAGTAACAGGTTTCTATATTGCTTCTTCATTTTGACTGACCTACCTCAGTATTATTTGCATAGACATAAGAGGCTTAATGGATACTGTTTTTCTATCACAGGCATGTACATTTCAAAGTGAAATGCATCTGTGTCCCCTTTGGCCAAAACACTAGGAGGAATTACTGTTTACTGTTGTATTCTATCTTATCTTTGCCTAACTGGTCACTAGCTTGTGGCTGGGAACTGGGTTTTGCTGAAGATTTTGTGGGAACCACTCAAATCTCTTTTCTGCTCACGATTGTTGAGTGGCTTACCAGGAAAGCTGAGATTAGAGCCTTCTTAGTACTTCTCCACTAAAAGCACAAATTGTGACAGTGCCTTATTATTGTAGCTATCATGTGGTCAGAAAGGATATATCAATCTGGAATCTATCACAGCAATTCAACTTAGGCAAAGTCTTATCACCATAATGTAGGCCAGGAGTCAAGAAACCCCTTGCTTAAGAAACTAAATAAGGGTCAGGCATGGTGACTCGGGGGGAGGGGGGGATGATTAAATGTGTATTTTAGATTTTGTGGGCTAAGATGCAAAATCAAGGATGTTTGATGCCTTGACTAATCATTTCAAATATGTCCATCTCTGGACTGGGGATATAACTGGGTGACAGAGCACTTGCCTGGCATTCACAAGGCCCTGGGTTCAGTCACCAGGACAAAGAGAGACAGATACATGGAGTGAGAGTTAAAATATGAACATTTGGGGGCTGGAGAGATGGTCTAGCGGTTAAGAGCGCTGACCACTCTTACAGAGGACCTGGGTTTGATCCCCAGCACCCACATGGCGGCCGAGAACCGTCTGAAACTCCAATTCCAGGAGGACTCCAGTTCCAGGGGAATCCGACACCCTCTTCTGACCTCCGTGGCATTGCACGACACAGGTGCACAAACTTGCATGCAGACAGTACATTCATACACATACATAAATAAATAAAATTTAAAAAAACATTTAAAATATAACATTTAGCCAGGCGTGGTGGCGCACACCTTTAATCCTAGCACTTGGGAGGCAGAGGCAGGTGGATCTTTTTGAGTTCAAGGCCAGCCTGGTCTACAGAGTGAGTTCCAGGACAGCTAGGGCTACGGGGAGACCCTGTCTTAAAAAAAGACAAAAAAAAAAAATGAACATTTAAAAATATAAACATATTCTCAGCTCATGGGCCCTGCCAAAGATGTACTAAGCCAAATTTGAGTCAATAAGTAGGAAAGCCTACTCAGGGCCAAGACATAGATAACTCAGTCAGAATTGCTTCCCTTGCAAGCACAAGGATGTAAGTTTGAAAACACTGTCACGGTGGTGTGCACTGGCACTCCTAGACCAGGGGAGGCAGAAAACCAATGCCCTCAGCTTGCTGGCCAGCTGACCAACAAATGCTATTTGGTAAGTTTCAGACAAGCCCAATGAAAGACTCATCTCAAAAAAAAAAAA
>VZQC01011187.1:76346-187714 GCA_009823505.1 Rhizomys pruinosus | reverse complement strand
AAAAAAAAAAAAAAAAAAAAAAAAAGAACTGTACCTTTAAAATGAAACCAGATGTGGTCCTCTGGCCTCACATACATATCACACACACACACACACACACACACACACACACACGCATGAACGTACACACACAGAGTCTATTCACAGAAGGAAACCTGATTTGAATTTGAATTTCAAAGTTCTCTAATCTTCAAATCCTTTGTATAAAATTCCACATAGGCTTTCTCATACTCCAAAAAGCTATAGTTTGGTACAAGATACAAGCCAAACCGGTATCAGCAATTTTCCCTAAAAGATAAATACAATTAAGGAATACATGTTCACTAGGTTTATCAAAATAATAGGCAAGAGATCATGCTATGTCTTCCTCTGCTGCAAAGAGATAATGGTGGTGCTAAGAAATAGGAAAGGTCTTCCAACTGATGAGAGCACTTAGCTGACTTTAACACACAGCTTTGCCTTCTCTAATTGACATTTTATTTATTTTTTTTTAATTTTTTTTTATTTATTTCTGTATGTGTATGAATGTACTGTCTGCATGCAAGTGTGTGCACCCGTGTTATCTGCGTTGCAGTGTTTCATTTTGATTCACACCAGTCTGTTGGCATTACACATGAACTGGAAGGAAATATGGAGCATTCTGTTTCAAGCATCCTGATTTACATGCTACATCTGAAGGTCAAAACGAGGCTTTGTAATGTTTAGAGCCCCGAACAGTGGCCCAGAAAGAAAAGGCAGCATGTGTTTTGTTTGTTTTTTAAGCAAGAAAGATAGTTCTAAAAAAGTATGTACTGAGTAACATTGAAAGTGAATTTAGAATAACAAATTCAAGTACATTGGAAAATGGGTACGGTGCGAAGTACTTTGGTGTGCTGAGTCTGAGTTGGTTTAAGTAGAAAATTGTTCTTCATTCTCTAACAGTAGCAGAGCAGCAGATGGCCTGAAGTTATCATAAATATGTAAGCCCTGTAAGTACTCTGCATTGAAGAGCAGCCAAAACGCATGAGTGTTGAACAACACACAGCACACAGGGAATGTCTGACACACACAGAGAAATGGGAGTCCTTCCACTGTGGGGTGGAGTTCTAACCTCTGTGAGACGTCAGAGCCATCACCTAGATTTTCTACACAGCACTGACATATCGAGCAACCTCATTTCTTAAAGGGTACATGGCAAGGAAGTTAGCCTTTCAATTAAATTACCACAGTTTCACAATACAGAGCCTGAAATGGACCTCTGCATGCTTTCAAGCTTGGAAACTGGCTGTCGGAATCCCAGCTTGCTGTTAAGATGAAGAGTGGTGCAATGCAAGCCAGCACACTGATGGGGGGGGGGGGGACCTGCTTTCCCGGGCCGCTGCCCACCGTGCTCCAGGCACTATATGGTTTCCCCTGTTCCCTTCTCCTCACTGACTACCTCAGATGCTATCCATAAAGATCTCTATTGAAAATGTCCTTCGCTGTAAAATTACAAAGGTAGAGCATCTTGTATCTTTTGCAGCCATCAGAATTTTCTTTTTGCTACCAGGTTTCAATAAATAAATGCATGCAAAATCCATCCACCTAGCTGTTAATGTCAATGATGACCTGTGCTAGGTAACTAGAAATAAGGGATGAATAATTTAAGTCTGAGCCTCCTCTCTCTGTGTTTTTACAGAATTGTTCTGACATTGTTACCTGCTTGTACTCACGCCTCCAAACTGGAAGGAGATTTGACTGGTCGTGTGATAAGAGTTCTGTCCTGAACAAGATTGATTTCTGCTGTGTCTTTGTAGCCTCACTTATTGGCAGGGCATGAAGAAGGCCATGATTGGCTACGGTTGTTCATATGGGTCTCTTTGCAGGTGTGACTCCCAAGGAGGGCATGGAATCTCAGGGGAGGGATAGAAGCTTCAAGAAGTCCATCAGAACTTAAGGGCTGGCCTTGAGCCTTTGATCCAGCTTTAACCACATACAAAGTTTAGGTCTTGATTCCTCTCTAGTTTCTGTTTACCTTCAGTGGAAGTACTTATGGCTCATGGTCCCTCAAGTCCAATAAATAAATAAATAAATAACAAATGGCCCCCAGAGGCTTGGGGTCTTCCAAGATCTGGACTCCTCTGAATTTTCATGAAATTTGTTTTTGTAATCATTAATAGAAAACAAGGTCTAGCCTACTTCTCTAAGAAATATCAGGAATTCTATTGAGCCCTTTAAGGAACCCTTAAAGTAAACTACAATTTTCTACTTAATATCCAAAAAAGCACTAAAATCACTAATCCCTTTCCTGTAATAATTTACCTTTGAGTAAATTATTACAGGAAAGGGATAGTGACAGAATAAAATCATATAATATAATGAAAAATATAATTCCAAAACAATGGATTGAATATACACTGTCCTCAGATTGGGAACACTTTGATCACTGTAGAAAACCAGTATGACAGAGCCTTAGTATCTCATCTCCAGTTCATTCCCTGATAATCAGAAATTTGAAAACAACTTATCACCTAAGTCTCTGACATGGTATGTTATTTTTAAGTAAGAAAAATAATTTATTCACATTCACTAACAAGTAGAAGGCCAGTCTTCCACCACTTTCCACAGTTTATAATTGTCTGCTTTCAAAATAGCAAACTAATTAAGGAAATGCAAATCAAACCCAGTTTAAGATATCATCTTACTCCAATAAGACTGGCTAGGATCAAGAAAACAAATGATATCAAGTGCTGGAGAGGTTGTGGGGAAAGAGGAACACTCATCCACTGCTGGTGGGAATATAAACTCATACAGCCACTATGGAAAGCAGTGTGGAGAATCCTTGGAAGACTTGGAATAAACTTGCCACCCGACCCAGCCACACCACTCCTGAGCATGTACCCACAAGGCTCATCTTACCGCAGAGATACATGTACAGCCATGTTTATTTCAGCTCTCTTCACAATAGCAAGGAGCTGGAACCAACCCAATTGCCCTTCAACTGATTAGTGGATAGAGAAAATGTGTTACATCTACACTATGGAGTTCTATGCTGCAGTAAAGAAAGATGATATCATGATCTTTGCATGTAAATGGCTGGAGCTAGAAGACATCATGCTGAGTGAAGTAACACAGTCCCAGAAAAACAAACGATGAATGGTATCCCTCACCTGTGGATGCTAGTGCCAATTACCTAATTGTGTGGCAAACTGAGCAACGTCAATGTGATCTGAAAACAACTGTGCTCTTATATTGTGAATCCCTTAAAATATAATAAACAAATAAAATTTAAAAAATCAAAATAGCAAACTAAATAAAAAGTGCTTTAACTTCTAACGAAGTACAAATAACCACAGGCCACTTAGTTTGACATTATGCATACATCTGTGCCATGTACTATATACTGCATTATTCAACTTCCTTTATTTAAGGTTTGAACATTCTTTTTTACTTAAAACTATTTTAATATAATACTTTTATTGATGTTTTGTGTATTTCATACATCATATTTCAGTTTAATTTAGATACATTCCCCTTTCCCTTCCCCACACCCCACCCCAGTTCATGCATTCTGTCATACATGGCCTGCATCTTTCTCTCAGTCTTTTTAAAGATTTTCTCTGCAGAGGTGTATTGTTTTGGACAGAATTTAACTGTATCAATCCATTCTTTGACCCAGTCCTTATGTTGTTGTTATTGTTCCCTCCCATTTGTATTGCTCCAAAATATGCCTATACAAACATCATATATGTACCAGAATTATGTCCTCCGGGAATAAACTTTATGTTAATTCCAAAATGTGCTTAGGAATTTACATTTTTCCCTTTAATTTTATATTACTCTAAAATATGAATATATACCTTCCACCCATATATGGCAATTACAATGTCTGAAAATAAGTGGTAGGTCAATTCTAGAGTCCATTAAGGGATTCACATTATAACAGCACAGTTGCTTTCAGATAAAAAGAAATATAACAGGGCTGGAGAGATAGCCTAGCGGTTAAGAGTGCTGACCGCTCTTGCAGAGGACCTGGGTTCAATCCCCAGCACCCACATGGCAGCCGAGAGCCATCTGAAACTCCAATTCCAGGAGAACTCCAGTTCCAGGGGAATCCGACACCCTCTTCTGACCTCTGCGGCGTTGCACGTCACGGGTGCACAGACTTGCATGCAGACAATACATTCATACACATACGGAAATAAATAAAATTTAAAAAAAGAAAGAAATATAACAATAACATTTCTCAGCTTGCCTTTCAACTTGGGATTTGGTGCTAGCATCCACAAATGAGGGAGACCATTCCCTGTTTGTGTTTTAGGGACTGTGTTACTTCACTTAGCATAATAACTTCAAGTTCCATTCATTTTTTACCTGCAAAGTTCATGATGTCATCTTTCTTTACCACTGCATAGAACTCCATTGTGTAGATGTGCCACATTTTTGTTATCAACTCGTCAGCTGAGAGGCATTTGAGTTGGGTTCATCTCTTTGCTATTGTTAAGAGAGCTGCAATAAACATGGATGTGTAAGTATCTTTGTGGTAGGATGAGTCTTGTGGGTATATACCCAAGAGTGTTATGGCTGGGTCAGGTGGTAGGCACATTTTGAGTCTTTTAATGGTTCTCCACACTGCTTTCTATAGTGGCTGTACAAGTTTACATTCCCACCAGCAGTGGATAAGTGTTCTCCTTTCCCCACAACCTCTCCAGCATTTGGTATCTTTTGTTTTCTTGACCTTAGCCAGTCTTACTGGAGTGAGGTGATATCTTTTTTTTTTTTTTTTGTATGTGTATGAATGTACTGTCTGCATGTAGGTTTGTGTACCCGTATCGTGCAATGCCACGGAGGTCAGAAGAGGGTCTCGGATTCCCCTGGAACTGGAGTTCTCCTGGAATTGGAGTTACAGATGGTTCTTAGCCACCATGTGGGTGCTGGGGATCGAACCCGGGTCCTCTGCAAGAGCAGTCGGTGCTCTTAACCGCTAGGCTATCTCTCCAGCCCCAGTGAGGTATATCTTAAAAGTGGTTTTCATTTGCATTTCCTTAATTATTAACAATGTTGAATACTTTTTAAGATGTTTCTCAGCCATCTTTACTTTCTTACTGGTGAAGTCTCTGTTTAGCTCTTTACTCCATCTTTTGAGTAATTTGTTTTCTTCTTTGTTTTTTGAGTAGTCTATATATTCTGGATATTAATGCTTTGTCGGATGTATCACTGGTGAAGGTTTCCTCCCACTCTGTGGGTTTTCTCTTCACTTCCTTGATTGTTTCTTTCAAGGTTCTATAAAGAAGCTTTTGAGTTTGATGAGGTCCTACTTGTCAGCTGTTGACCTTATTTCCTGCGCAGCTGCTGCTTGACCTCATACAATTTCAGCCACCTCATATTCGACAAAGGGGCCAAAAAAGCTCATTGGAGGAAAGATGGCATCTTCAGCAAATGGTGCTGGCAAAACTGGATCACCATTTGTAAAAGAACAAATTTTAACCCCTACCTCTCGCCCTGTACAAAAATCAACTTCGAGTGGATCAAAGACCTCAATCAGAAACCCCAAATTCTGAAGGTGATAGAAAATGTTGGTAGCAACCTACAAGACATAGGCGTAGGAAAAGACTTTCTAAATCAAAGAGCAGCTGCACAGGAAATAAGGTCAACAGCTGACAAGTGGGGCCTCATCAAACTTAAAACTATTTCATTAGAACTGCTTTCTTTAAGAACTAAAATGATTACAGGACTGAGAGATGGCTCAGTGGTTAAGAACATTAGCTGCACTTGCAGAGGACCCAGGTTCAATTCCCAGCACCCATGTGGTGGCTAATAATCATAACTCCAGGTCCATAGGATAGGACACCTTCTTCTGACCTCCACGGGCATTGCACAACATGGGTACACTTACACACATGCAGGCAATACACTCACACACATAAAAAAAATAAAATATTTTTAAGTAACATAATTACATTGAAAGACTTGTATAGGTTGGAGAATTTGGAAAGAGAGTAAAGGGAAAATTCACATTATTGTTCAAGTTTAGTAGTGTTGTTTTGTCAGTAAACAATATTCAAAAATTATCGTAGACAAAAAGATAAAAAAATTTAAAAAAAACAAAAATTATTGTAGATATAATAGAACTTCAAATTTATAGTCTAAAATATAATTATACATTTTTAGTTTGAGGATTATATCGGTTTAATTATAAAACATTATTTTAACTTTCCAGACTGTGATATTTATGTCTATAAGTTCAATTAGGGCATAGGTGAAGGCACACTGGGGCTGTAGAAGAGGAATAGAAATATAATGAGAACCCTTGGTGTCTGGTAATGGGAAAAGTCCAACATCGAGGCCTGTATTCACAGGACCCCGTGTGGAATGAAGACCACATGGGGCCTCGGGGGAGGTGGGAGGACCATTCCAGAGAATCTGTTCCCCCAAGATCAGAATCTGCAAATAACAGCGGCCTGCCCTGTCCCCAGTATAAGAGGCAAAGCCTCTGCTATGCACAACCTGGGACCCGAGGGGAGGGGCTGTGGGGAATGCAGTGACTCAGAGAACCGCCCAGCATCAGGAAGTCCACCATGCTCTACTCCGCTGCACCATCAGCCTATGGCCCGAGGACTATGGAGCTGTGGCTCACGGTGGGGGTCCAAAGCTTCAGGCCCATCTGAGGGAACCACAGCTCCAGCTCACAGGAGAGGAGCCGTCACCTGCTGAGCCATCTTGCCAACCCTGGAGCACTTCCCCTTGGGTCTCTCCCATGTACTCACAAAATGGAAACGTTTTCTGAATATAGCCTGGAAGCAGGACTTCACCAGAGACCAAACACACAAACACCTGGTCTGAAGCTTCCAGCCTCCAGTGCTGTGTCAGATACATTTTTCTTGTTCAAGTCACCCAGTCTGTAGTACTTCCTTACCTTTTGTTTTAGTATTTAATTTTGGTACATTCACTTATTTATTCATTTATTGTGTGGGCACTGTACAAGCATGCACATGCCATGGCAAGCACGTGGGAAGAAGACAGCTTGTGGGAATCCTTCCACTCTGTGGGTTCCAGGGATCAAACTCAGGATGTTAGGCTTGGTGGCAAGCTCCTTTACCCCCTGAGCCATCGTCCCAGCCCTGCATCAGTAGGTAGCCCATGCTGGCCTCAAATCCGTAATCCTCCTGCCTCAGCCTCCAAATGCTAAGATTGCAGATCTGTGACACCAAGCCCAACACTGGTGTTTCATTACAAGCAACCCAAATAACCAGTAATATTCACTGAATAATAGCATGTACTAAAACCTGTTCCAGAAGCTAAGACTATGAGAGAAAAAATGAATTAAGTCCTCCATTCTGTGAACTTTGACTCAGAAACACATACAAAGAACTGATCCCATCAGATGTGCCCTGATAGGAAGCAAGCTTACTTGCTTGCTCTCTGAGCCTGGTCCTCATTTGCTACAAGTGCTGGGTCTAGTGAGCTAATCCACAGGCTGGCTGGGGACTGAGACCTGTGCAGTGGAATTATAAATCCCCAAACACATGCACTTGCATGTGCCGCATGCGCGCGTTTACACACACACACACACACACACACACACACACACGCATATCACTAAGCTGAGTTTTTCTTCTAGACCTTCAAATTTGAACGAGGTATCATCAGGAGACAAAGGCAATCAGAAAGTAAAGTGGAAGCTGGGAATGTATGTTGTTCCTAGAAGGCAGTGCGTTCCATGAGGTCATGGGCAAGCTGGCTATCACACAACAGAAACCACAAGCAAGCAGAAGGGAACAGAACACAATCATTCCTCGCCCTCTCTTCCCAAGGCTTATGGATCGTTTTAGAAGAGGAGGAAGGAAGAGTGTAAGAGGCAGAGGTGGCAGGTACTCAAGGACACAGTGTTTTCCAGACACTACGGGGCAAGTGCACACATGACCTCACAACAGTTGTGACAGCAAACACAAGACCTGTTCAAGCCAGACAAAACTCCCAGCATGGAGAGGGGAGGTGGGAAAGATGTGCCACTTCTAGCTCAGAAGCTACTGGAAATTGATAGCTCCAGGAGAGGAGAATCAGTCTTCTTTAAGAGTCTGACCCTGGAAGGTTGACCACATCCAAGAGTTTGAGGGCTGCATAAAACTGGACTTGCTGAGTTTAAACAAGAAAAAGAGACGACATGGGCCAGGCGTGGTGGCACACGCCTTTAATCCCAGCACTCGGGTGGCAGAGAACTCTGTGAGTTCAAGGCCAGTCTGGTATCCAGAGCGAGCTCCAGGCCTGCTGGGACTAAAGGGTGACCCTGACACGAGAGAGAGAGAGAGAGAGAGAGAGAGAGAGAGAGAGAGAGAGAGAGAGAGAGGATTTCTGACTTACATGAGCAAGTCCCTAAAAACAGCCCTTCACTAAGGGCTGGGAGCAGGCCTGAGACCCTCCTTCCGGGATCAGGACAGTGGAAAGTGCCTCTTGCTGATTGAAACTTGCTCCGTATTGTAGCATATAAGAGTATTGTTAAAAGAAATGATCACTGACTATTCAGGCTGATTCTGTTATTGTAGAAATTAATTTAGTTATTTGTCACTTGTGGTCATGTGATATGTTAGCCAGAAATATCTGTGTGGCAGTGGGACCTGTACCTCTGCTTGGAGGTTGATGGGAATTCTTGTATGTTTTTTCTTCTGTGACTATGAATGTCCATGTTTCACATGAAGCCCACTTCTTCATCTGTGCTCTAGAGTGGGCATCGTAGAGCCAGAGGTGGCATTTAGCTACAGTAGATGTTTGGCCCAAGTGAGAAGGAAACCTTTGCTCCAGTCCCCTGAGCTTTGGGACCTGCTTGTTGTTGCATTGTAACTCATCCTAAACTGAGGGCTATGCCACCCTTAATTGCTGTCTCTAGGGCTTTAGAAGGATGTGTGTACCTGTGGGAGTTGAGTTGAACCATGAAAGGAAATAGAGAGTTTAGTATAAGTCATGAGAATGGACTTTGTTAGAGGGAAATCGGAGGAGGCAGAGGCGTGAAGGTGGGATTTGGGGATGTCAGTGGTGTGTTTTGCATATGAAATAAACTAGAGAAGTTTATTCAGAGGGTTTAGCCAGGCAGTAGATTATTTTGGGGAGGTAGGCTGGTCAAGATCGAATACTTGATGACAACTTGGAAAGCTTTTGGATGAGATGCAGGTTGTCTTTTAGGACAGCTGTCTCCCATTCAAGTCCTCACCAGCCATATTCCTGCTTAGCTTTCCAGATCAGTGGAACTTGGGTTAGGCTATAGATCATTTAGGACAATTGTGGTGGAAAAAAGATAGATGAGGGTGGTGGTGACAAGAGGCACTTATAAATATGGGGTTTTTTGGTCTTACTTTTTAATGCCTATAAATAGTACAGAGAGCAACAGCTTTGAATGTTATGGTGGCAATCATCTGAGTATTTTAAAGTACAAGGCAAAACACTCAAAGCCGAGGATGACTCAGAACAAATACTGCCTGCTTGTACTGCCAGTTTTTTAATTTTAAATTTCCCTCCAAAGCAATTTGGGCATGAAGTTCCACTAACAGTATGTGACTCTAGAGTTCTATGTCTAGAAATATAACTTTTGCCAGTATGATTTGATGGCATTTTGTAATTTTAAAGTATGCACATTTAAAATGGTGAGATGAAATACTGCTGTGCAGACATTTCCATCTGATCCCATTTGTCTGTTTTCACTTTCATTGCCTAAGCTTGGGGGTCACTGCCAAAAAAAAGAGAAAGAAAGAAAGAAAAAGCATTACCTAGACAAGTATCACAGAGATTCCTCCTGTTTTTCACTTGAGTTTCTAATTTCAGAATCTTATATTTAAGACTTAATCCACTTGAGTTGATTTTTATACAGTGTGAAATGGTAGTCTAATTTTGTTATCTTATGTAGATATTTATCTTTCATTGTACTATTTACAGAAGAGACACTGTTCCATTTCTACTGTGTTCTTGGCAACTTTGTCAAAAATCAGTTGACCATAAAAAAAAAAAAGTGGGTTTATTTCTGAGCTTTATATTGCTCTGTTTTTTTTTTTTTGTCAAATTTTTAGACGTTGATTTTATAATCTACAAATTTACTGAATTCATTTATTTCTAAATGTCCTTTGGTGGCTCTTTAAAGTCATCCCTCAGGGCTGGAGAGATGGCCTAGCGGTTGGGAGTGCCGACTGCTCTTGCAGAGGACCCGGGTTCAATCCCCAGCACCCACATGGTGGCTGAGAACAGTCTGAAACTCCAATTCCAGGAGAACTCCAGTTCCAGGGGAATCCGACACTGTCTTCTGACCTCCGTGGCATTGCATGACACAGGTGCACAGACCTGCATGCAGACAGTACATTCATACACATAGAGAAAAATAAATTTAAAAAAAATTTTTAAATATAAAAAAAAAATAAAGCCATCCCTCTACATCGTAACATGTGACCAGCAGAGGAAGAAGCGGTCGGGTTACAACCTGGCAACACTTCTCTGCTTCCTCTTTTCTAATAACTGTGACTAGAACTTCCAGTATTCGTTAGATAAGGAGAGAGAGTGGGCACCCTTATCTTGTCTGCAAACTCAGAAGTAAAGCGTTCCAGTTTTTACCGCTAAATATAGACTTTTTGCTCATGCCTTTATTTTGTTGAGTGATGATTTAGGATGGTATTTCCAACAGCTGTCCTTAGTGTATCACCAAGAATATTCAAGGAATAGAAACAAACAACCTGATTTTTATTTTTTTTTTTTTATTTATTTCTGTATGTGTATGAATGTACTGTCTGCATGCAGGTCTGTGCACCCATGTCGTGCAATGCCGCGGAGGTCAGAAGAGGGTGTCAGATTCCCCTGGAACTGGAGTTCTCCTGGAATTGGAGTTGAAGATGGTTCTCGGCCGCCATGTGGGTACTGGGGATTGAACCCGGGTCCTCTGCAAGAGCAGTCGGCACTCTTAACCGCTAGGCCATCTCTCCAGCCCCTAGACATGCAATTTCAGTTCAATAGGAAGAAGGCATTTGAGAGCTCTATTGCACATCAGTAATGACTGCAGTTAATATCATAATGCATTCTTGAATATTCCTCAGAGAGATGTTAAATACTCTTCACGAAAATAAAATAATTATGTGAGATAATGTATATGTTAAATAGCTTAATTTAGACATTCCATGATGTATGAAAATAGCAAAATACCCTGTTGTACAAAAATAATTATACATTACTTTTCTCCAATAAATAAATAATATATTATGGACTCACATGCAAAATTTGAAACAAGGTAAATACTTCACATTTGGGGGGAAAGGGTGAAAATTTCATTTCAAAGTTGGAGAGCCAAGGGAATTCTAAACTCTGTTTATGCTACTGTACATAATGGTACCAATTTAAACCCGTGCACTTTGTTAAGACTGTGGAAACAGATTCTGTAAAAAATTTTACTCGCTACTGTGCTGTTGTTTTAACGGTCAATACCCACAATTTAAAATCATTTTAAAATTCTATAATAATGTCATCCATACATTCACTGATGCCGAAAAACAAAGCCCAAAATCAATACCTTTTGAACTACAGCCAACGTGCTGTGCTGTTCATTTAGGTGCAAGCTCTGAGCTCACGGGAGGACGTGAACACAGTGCCGAAGCCAGAGACGGTGCTGGACACGGCTGTGGAACGTTGTGGAACGGGGACACCAGGCTTTCTTCTCTTTCTTTGCAGAAAACAAGACTCGACTAATGTGCACTGTGTGTTCCGAGAGTCCTTCAGAGCAACAAGTACCACTGTCACCCTCAATTTCGGCCGTGACACAAAGGTGAAGCCGTGAGGGAACACCCCCATGGCCACGCTTCACTCAGGTGTTTTACACATAGGTAACTTCACTCCAGATAAAAACAAGAAAATATTAGCCAGGCCTGATGGCCCTCACCTTTAATCCCAGCACTAGGGAGGCAGAGGCAGGCGGATCTCTGAGTTCAAGGCCAGCTAGTAGAAGGAAGACCTGTCTTCTCTCTCTCTCTCTCTCTCTCTCTCTCTCTCTCTCTCACACACACACACACACACACACACACACACACATTCTTTTCCTTTTTTTAAGTTTATATCTCTCTCTCTCCTCTCTCCATCCACATCTTCCCCTCGTCACAGCACACACACACACACACACACACACACCAAAGAAAAAAGAGAGAGAAAATATTAATGCGTTTAAACCAGGGCATGAACATAACAGCTCTCTACTCCAGGAGCTGGAGAGATAGTCTAGTGGTTAAGAGCACCGACTGCTCTTGCAAGGACCCGGGTTCGATCCCAGCACCCACATGGCGGCTAAGAACCGTCTGTACTCCAATTCCAGGAGAACTCCAGTTCCAGGGTAATCTGAGACCCTTCTTCGGACCCTCCTGGCAGTTGCACGACACGGGTGCACACACCCTGCATGCAGACAGTACATTCCATACACATACAAAAATAAATAAAATTTTTTAAAAAGTTAAAAAAATAAATAAAATAAAATATATTCTCCAATGATGCTTCTCTAAAAATTCCAAGAGGGGAAGTTCCTGTGGCAAATCTCAGCTAGTGTTAACTTTGCAACCCTACTGAGCCCCATGCTAGCAATAGAAAAGGGCCTACTTTTCTCACGTGGTCAGTGTGGGCAGATTTATAAAACTA
Source organism: Rhizomys pruinosus (assembly GCA_009823505.1). Taxonomy (NCBI): domain Eukaryota; kingdom Metazoa; phylum Chordata; class Mammalia; order Rodentia; family Spalacidae; genus Rhizomys; species Rhizomys pruinosus. The sequence goes on along the minus strand of VZQC01011187.1, from coordinate 175,111 downwards.
CTTGATAGCTGGGCATGGTGGCGCATGCCTTTAATCCCAGCACTCGGGAGGTGGAGGTGGGTGGATCTCTGTGAGTTCAAGGCCAGCCTGGTCTACAGAGCGAGCTCCAGGACAGCTGGTACTAAAAGGGAGACCCTGCCTCAAAAATACCGAGAAAAAAAAAGGAAAAAAAAAAATACCCTACTTGATTATTTGTGGCTGCTGTTGCTGTCTTTCTGAATCATCAGAAGCCAATACTGATGTTTTAAATTTTTTCATTCAAACAATGAACATAATGTAAAACGTGAAGTCAAGGCAAGAAGCATTCAGAGGCTGACTATGTGCAAATCAGTGTGCCACATCTAAGCCTATACACCGAATGAGCTCTTTAACATGGAATCCATCAAACTACTCCCAGCTTGGGTTGAAGATCACTGTGTGTCCTGCTACTGGCAATGGTCAGCACAGTTTCCTCAACCTTCTGATTGTAGTTCAATAAATTTTTTTAAACTATTGTTACTTATTAAAATTACCTACAAGGCCAGGCATGGTAGCTCCTGTGTGTGATCCCAGCACTTGGGAAGGATAGCAGGAAGATCAGGAATTCAGAGCTAGCCTAAGCTACATAAGGAGTTTCAGAATCAAGCTCAGGCTATAGAGACTCCATCGATACTGTTTTGCCACAAAGACGACAGAGGAGAATCGCAGAGGAGGAGAGAGAGAGAGGGAGAGGAGAGGCACGAGAGAGAGCAGAGATGAGAGAGAGAGAGGGGAGGGAGGGAGGGGGGAGGGAGGGAGTGAGGGAGGGAGAGAGGGAGGGGAGGGAGGGAGGGAGGGTGGGTTAGGAGGAGGAGCTCCAAGAGGCAGCTTGCTCCTATCCGCACCCTTTCTGGTTGGGAGCTCTGCTAATGTGGAATGAATTTTGCCTTTCCCTCCCTACCCTACTCTGCAGTTACATTGTATTTTTTCACCTCACTTTTCTTCTTGGCTAGCCACTCTCTCCTGGTAAGTTGACTTTACAAACAAACCATGGGACCCAAATAAAACTTGGTTAAATTTGTTAAAATGATTTGGATTTCCCAAATGAATCAGAGCAATCACTTCTTTCTTCCTAACACATATATTATTAGCTCTGTAATTTAAGGATTTCTTTCCTTTTTTCTTCTATTTTTTAGACAGGGTCATGACCTATCCTGGCTGGTCTTCAAACTTCATGTAGTTGGAGGAAGCCTTGATTCCTCCGCCCTCCTCCTAAGTGCCCGGGTTAGAGGAGCACAATTACCATGCTATGCCATAGCAGGCCTCAGACCACCCATTTCCCAAGCATGCGAGGGCAGTGGCCTACTAGCGAGCTGCATCTCCAGCACAAATACAAGGGTCTTAAGAAAAACAACGGAGACCCAGAAGGTTCAGTAATTTTTCTTGTGGCTGTTTTCAAAGTCTCCTCCCCCTCCATGGGATTCAAGCCAGATGTTCTCTGGCCCTAAGGGGTCCATAGTTCCAACTCCAGTCCACTGACCCCTTATCGCAATCTGGACTTTCCTCGGTGGTGAATATACTGAATAGGAAACAGCAGTATGCTTACTGCCTGCACCTCTGTCACCAGACAAAATCATATGTGTCTTCATCTCACATTTCAGTAGCTGCAGACGTGGTGACATATCATCTCTGCTTACCAGTTTCAGCACTGCGATAGGTGCGAGCCCTGACATACCCTGCTCTGAAATGCGTGGACAAAGTGCACATGTCCTCCCACACACAACTATTTCTCCTACATGATCGCCATGTTTCAGTAAAATTAGCTTCCTTTGTCATTTTACTAGATTTATTTTATCAATTCCATAGCAACTACCAGAAGAGTCAATAGACTTTACCAGCCTGCCAAAAGGGACCCGTGACTATACCCACAGTGCAGCAGTCACACTATGTAACAGAGAAAAAGTCTACAAAGGCCAAGTGTGCTTGGGTATGAAGCGTCCCTCAAAAACCACGTATTTCGATGCTTAGTCCCCCAGGGATGATACCACTAAGTGGTGAAGGGATCATAAGGGTGCTAACTTTATGAATGGATTGCTCTGTTGGTGAATGATGAGTTCATAGCTAAATCTCTCTCTTTCCCTCCCTTTCCTCTCCCCCATAAGGAGATCCCTCCCCACAATCAAGGTTCCCATTATCATAATATTCTTCCTCACCAATAGCAACAGTCTGGCTGGCAATGGACTTTAAAACTTCTGAAGTTGTAGCTGAAATACATTTTTCCTCCTTGTAATTGTATCTCTCAGGTGTTGTGGGTTATAGGCATGAAAAGGACTGACTGACAAGCTAAGTAATGCCCTTGGAAAGTAGCTGAAAAATAATTGAAGACAATACAACATAGTTTTTAAAATAACACTCTGATTATTTCTTGTCACTGCTGTAACAAATCAAATTCTGTATGGCTTAATAAACAACACAAATTTATTATCTTACAATTCCAAGACAGTCTTGACTGGGAGGTAAATGAAGCCAAACAACTGGGGTGAAACTCCTGGAAGATCTATGGAAGGAGCCACCTCCTTGAGCATCAGCTTTCTATTTCAAGCCCACTTCTCACCATGGATTAGGGTTCCCCAGCCATCTTACCTAACCCTACCACCCCACCCCAGTCCACCCTTGCATCTCACCTCCGACTTTCCTGTATCCTTCTTTTAACTTGCAAAGGCTCTTATTATGGTGGATCCTGATGGATGATGTGCAGGATCGTTTCCCTATTTCAACTTCTTTAATCACATATACAAAATCCCTCTCACCATCTAAGTTAATAGTTGCAGGTTCCAAAGGTCACAATGCTGCTCTCTTTGGGAGACCATTGTCCCCTTCCACAAGCCATAAGACATGAGAAACCACACTGTGCACAGCCAAACAATACAATGGGTTTGTAAGATCATACTCAAGTTCACAGATGAGAAGTTGTGGACTCAGACCTACAGAAGATAGATAGATAGATAGATTAGATATAGATAGATAGATAATGAATAGCTATAGGACTGACAGACAGATGGTGTTGAATTGATAGATAGATATGACAGAGAGGATAGATGTAGAATAGATAGATAGATAGATAGGATAGATGATAGATAAGATGTAACGGATTGTTCTTAAGCCCACGGTCCATAATTTTATAGAATGGCAGAAGCTCATTAGGCAAGTGTCAAGTTCTTGAGCAAAATGGCCTTTTTAAACTTCACCTGTCCTAACCATGAAGTGATGATAAAATATGAAGATTGAGGGGCCTAGAAGACACAATGGAGAAAAAAGACAGATCCATCACAAGTGTGTTGGCAAAACTGATACCACTTGTAGAAGATGAAATTAAACCCCTACCTCTCGCCCTGACAAAAAGTCAAACTCCAGATGGTATTAAAGACCTCGACGTGAACCCCAAACTCTGAGGCAATAGAGAAAAAGTTGGCAGCAGACTACACGACCTAGGCGTAGGAAAAAGACTTCCTCAAATCAGAAAGCATCTGCGCAAAGAATTAGGTCAAAATTGAAAAATGGGCATCTCATTAAAACACCAAGCTTCTGTACATCAAAAGAAACAACAAGGAAGTGAAGAGAAATCCCACAGAGTGGAGAAACCTTCACCAAGCAGAAACATCTGACAAAGCATTTGATTTCCAAGATTATTAATAAACATACTCAAAAAACAAAGAAGAAAAGAAACACAATGACTCACTCAATAGATGGAGCAAGAGGAACATGACACAGTGAGGAATCAGAGATGGCTGAGAAGAGCACACCAAGAAGTGTTCACATCCACAGTCACTTAGGAAAATGTAAAACTCAACCCTCTTTAGATATCATCTTACTCAATAAGATGGCCTAGAATTCAAGAAAACAAATGATCCAAGTGCTGGAGGGTTGTGGGGGAAAAGAGGAACACTCACCACTGCTGGTGGCATTGTAAAAACTAGTCAGCCACTTTTTTTTATTATGAGAAAGCAGTTTGTGGAGAACCCTTCAGAAGACTTGGAATGGACTGGACACCCGACGCCAGCCATACCACTCTGGCATGTACCCTCAAGACTCAACCCACACCGCAGAGAAAACATGCCAAGCCATGTTTATTTTGATGCTCTCTCTCACAATTTGTAAGGAGCTGGAAACCAACCCAATGCCCCTCAACTGATTGATTGGATAGAGAAAAATGTGGTACAACTACACAATGGAGTTCTAATGCAGCAATAAAAGAAAGATGACATCATGGACGTTGGCAGAAAATGGCTGATCTGAATATATCATGCTGAGTGAAGTAAGTAGAGACAGTAAACAGTCCCGAGAAAAACACTACGATGAATGGTACCTTCATCTGTGGATTGCCAAACTGCCATTACCTAGTTTGCACAGTATTTCTGTGCATGGGCCCCTTAGCTTTTGTCCAAGCCGTTGGGAGTGATGCATATTGAAACACAGCAACAACAACAACCACAGAAAGGGACGCATCAAAGAACTGACTGAAACAGTGACTTCTGCTCAAAACAGTCAACTTCCACATGGAGGGTAATTTTGAGAATTTTGAAAGGGACTGGAAAGAGATGAAGAAGCCTGTTTGGCAGAATGCTATCACTCTGGTGGGGTGGGGGATAGGGGTGGGGAAAAACATGGGTCTAGATTTGATATTAAAAAAAAAAAAAAAAAAAAAAAAAAAAACTTTTTTACAAATAATTAAAAAATTAGTCACGTGCTTCAAAAAATGATAAATAAAATGAATAAAACAATTGGTGTACAGCACCTAGCACTCAGCTAGACAAGGGGCGGGGAGAGACATCACCCTAACCCTCATACTTTATTCACCAGAGCTAATGCTCACCCTGGATTCTCTTCCCAGACCTCAATAGGAATGACACTCTTTAGGCCAGGGGAATGGCACTTAGCTCTAGCAGGCTCTCTTAAATGTGTCTGCCTGGAGGCTGGAGAGATGACTCTGTTTTCTTATACTTGCTTTCCAGGGAATCAGACTCAGATCCCCCGCCAACATGTTGGGCAGCTTATGACCACCTCTAGCAACCAGAATATTGTGACAAACCGTTGACTGGTCTAATGTGGCAGAGACAACAATGTATACATGTAAATACAAATACAGAAGATGGTGATACCATTGACTGGTCTATGTGGGCAGAGACACACAACTATACACGTAAATAAAATACACAAGGAATGCTTCTAATAAAACAGTCTTTACAAAGATGTGACTGGGCGCTGGGCGTGGTGGGTGCACCGCCTCTTAATCCTAGCACTTGGGAGGGCAGAGGCAAGGAGGATCTCTGTGTGTTCAAGGCAGCCTGGGTCTACAGAGTAAGTTCAGGACAGCCAGAGCTACCGGAGAACCCTGTATAAAACAGATTTAAAAATCAATAGAATAAAAGATGTGCCTGCCTGAGCACAGACCAGCACTCCACTCAACTCAACATGGTAAGGGACACACCTCTGCTGAGCACAGGCTAGAAATGTCTGCCACAGCCATGCCTGGTAAATTGTACAGCTAAATCAAATCCATTTTACCAGAAATCCAAAGCCATATTTTCTAGTAGCCATGAGGACATTATCAACAAGATAGTGGAGTTTAGGTTCTCTATCTGAACTTCTGTGCTATCCATTGGCTCTAAATTCAGACATGAACAAAAAGGTTGTTTGTTGTGCTCGTACAACCCCAACAATACGCTCTGAGCACCGACGGCCATGAGGTCATCGTCAGGCTCACTGATCTTCCCACCATCATGCTTCAGCACAAGCCCATGTGAGTTATCTAATCGGCATATCAATTCAATAGACCCCAAATAACATATAAAACCCAGAATTTTTCCATTNGAACACTCACCAGACAGCACTAAGGACTAGGAATGTGCTTGTCTTTGTCTTTATTTGTCTGCCTGGCCAGCATTTTGTAGGATTTGGCTATAAGAATGTGAGTGCTCTGGAGCCAAGGCATTAGTTGGCTCAAAAGTGGTGTCTTGGGCCGCTCTGTTCATTTCATTATTCTTAGGTAAGTGAGGAGGAGAGAGTCTGTGCTAGCTGAGAATGAATGTCAAAGAGAGAAAAGAGAAAGCAGAGAGGAGGGAGAGAGAGAGAGAGAGAGAGAGAGAGAGAGGAGGGGGAGGGAGGGGGAGGGAGAGGGAGGGAGAGAGGGAGGGGAGGGAGGGAGGGAGGGTGGGTAGGAGGAGGGAGCTCCAAGAGGCAGCTTGCTCCTATCCGCACCCTTTCTGGTTGGGAGCTCTGCTAATGTGGAATGAATTTTGCCTTTCCCTCCCTACCCTACTCTGCAGTTACATTGTATTTTTTCACCTCACTTTTCTTCTTGGCTAGCCACTCTCTCCTGGTAAGTTGACTTTACAAACAAACCATGGGACCCAAATAAACTTGGTAAATTTGTAAAATGATTTTGGATTTCCCAAATGAATCAGAGCAATCACTTCTTCTTCCTAACACATATATTATTAGCTCTGTAATCTTTAAGGATTTTCTTTTTTCTTTTTTTTAGACAGGGACTCTATCCTGGCTTGTCTTCAAACTTGTCATGTAGTTGGAGGAAGCCTTGATCCTCCTGCCCTCCTCCTAAGTGCCGGGTTAGAGGAGCACATTACCATGCTCATGCAGAGCAGGCCTCAGACCCAGCATTTCCAGCATGCGAGGCAGGGCTCTACTAGCTGAGCTGCATCTCCAGCCACAATACAGGGTCTTAATGTAAACACTGAGACCAGAAGGTTTCAGTATGTTTTCTTGTGGCTGTTTCAAAGTCTCCTCCCCCTCCATGGGATTCAAGCCAGATGTTCTCTGGCCCTAAGGGGTCCATAGTTCCAACTCCAGTCCACTGACCCCTTATCGCAATCTGGACTTTCCTCGGTGGTGAATATACTGAATAGGAAACAGCAGTATGCTTACTGCCTGCACCTCTGTCACCAGACAAAATCATATGTGTCTTCATCTCACATTTCAGTAGCTGCAGACGTGGTGACATATCATCTCTGCTTACCAGTTTCAGCACTGCGATAGGTGCGAGCCCTGACATACCCTGCTCTGAAATGCGTGGACAAAGTGCACATGTCCTCCCACACACAACTATTTCTCCTACATGATCGCCATGTTTCAGTAAAATTAGCTTCCTTTGTCATTTTACTAGATTTATTTTATCAATTCCATAGCAACTACCAGAAGAGTCAATAGACTTTACCAGCCTGCCAAAAGGGACCCGTGACTATACCCACAGTGCAGCAGTCACACTATGTAACAGAGAAAAAGTCTACAAAGGCCAAGTGTGCTTGGGTATGAAGCGTCCCTCAAAAACCACGTATTTCGATGCTTAGTCCCCCAGGGATGATACCACTAAGTGGTGAAGGGATCATAAGGGTGCTAACTTTATGAATGGATTGCTCTGTTGGTGAATGATGAGTTCATAGCTAAATCTCTCTCTTTCCCTCCCTTTTCCTCTCCACCATAAGGTAAGACTCCCTCCCCACATCAAGGTCCCATTATCATAAGATTCTTCCTCACCAAAGCAACAGATCTGGCTGGCAATGGACTTAAACTTCTGAAGTTGTAAGCTGAAATACATTTTTCCTCCTTTAAATTGTATCTCTCAGGTGTTTGTTATAGGCATGAAAAGGCTGACTGACAAGCTAAGTAACTGCCTTGAAGTACTGAAAAATAATTGTAGCAATAACATTAGTTTTAAATACATACTGTATTCATTTCTTGTCACTGCTGTAACAAATCAAATTTGATGGCTTAAAACAACACAAATTTATTATCTTACAATTCCAAGACAGTCTTGACTGGGAGGTAAATGAAGCCAACAACTGGGGTGAACTCCTGGAAGATCTATGGAAGGAGCCACCTCCTTGAGCATCAGGCTTTCTACAAGCCACCACTCACATGGCTTAGGGTCCCATCCATCTTCAACCTACCCTACCACCCCACCCCATTCCACCCTTGCATCTCACCTCCGACTTTCCTGTATCCTTCTTTTAACTTGCAAAGGCTCTTATTATGGTGGATCCTGATGGATGATGTGCAGGATCGTTTCCCTATTTCAACTTCTTTAATCACATATACAAAATCCCTCTCACCATCTAAGTTAATAGTTGCAGGTTCCAAAGGTCACAATGCTGCTCTCTTTGGGAGACCATTGTCCCCTTCCACAAGCCATAAGACATGAGAAACCACACTGTGCACAGCCAAACAATACAATGGGTTTGTAAGATCATACTCAAGTTCACAGATGAGAAGTTGTGGACTCAGACCTCAGATAGATAGATAGATAGATAGATAGATAGATAGATAGATAGATAGATGATAGATAAGACTGACAGACAGATGGTTGATTGATAGATAGATAGACAGAGAGATGATAGATAGATAGATAGATAGATAGATAGATAGATAGATAGATAGATGATAGGATTGTTCTTGCCACTGTCCATAATTTTATAGAATGGCAGAAGCTCATTAGGCAAGTGTCAAGTTCTTGAGCAAAATGGCCTTTTTAAACTTCACCTGTCCTAACCATGAAGTGATGATAAAATATGAAGATTGAGGGGCCAGAAGACACAATGGAGAAAAGACAGTATCATCAGCAAGTGGTGTTGGCAAAACTGGATCACCACTTGTAGAAGAATGAAATTAAACCCCTACCTCTCGCCCTGTACAAAAGTCAACTCCAGATGAATTAAAGACCTCGACGTGAAACCCCAAACTCTGAAGGCAATAGAAGAAAAAGTTGGCAGCAGACTACAAGACATAGGCGTAGGAAAAGACTTCCCAAATCAGACAGCAGCTGCGCAAGAATTAAGGTCAACAATTGACAAATGGGATCTCATTAAACTCAAAAGCTTCTGTACATCAAAAGAAACAATCAAGGAAGTGAAGAGAAATCCCACAGAGTGGGAAGAAACCTTCACAGCAGAAACATCTGACAAAGCATTGATTTCCAGAATATATAAACTTACTCAAAAAACAAAGAAGAAAGAAAACAAATGACTCACTCAATAGATGGAGTGAGGAATCAGAGTGAGGAATCAGAGATGGCTGAGAAACACCTTAAGAAGTGTTCAACATCACTAGTCATTAAGGAAATGTAAATCAAACCCACTTTAAGATATCATCTTACTCCAATAAGACTGGCTAGAATCAAGAAAACAAATGATACCAAGTGCTGGAGAGGTTGTGGGGAAAGAGGAACACTCATCCACTGCTGGTGGGAATGTAAACTAGTACAGCCACTATGGAAAGCAGTGTGGAGAACCCTTAGAAGACTTGGAATGAACTTGTGACCCGACCCAGCCATACCACTCCTAGGCATGTACCCTCAAGACTCACCCCACCGCAGAGAAACATGCACAGCCATGTTTATTTCAGCTCTCTTCACAATAGTAAGGAGCTGGAACCAACCCAAATGCCCCTCAACTGATGATTGGATAGAGAAAATGTGGTACATCTACACAATGGAGTTCTATGCAGCAATAAAGAAAGATGACATCATGAGCTTTGCAGGAAAATGGCTGGATCTAGAAGATATCATGCTGAGTGAAGTAACACAGTCCCAGAAAAACAAACGATGAATGGTATCCCTCATCTGTGGATGCCACTGCCAATTACCTAGTTGCAAGTATTTCTTGTGCATGGCCCCTTGAGCTTTTGTCCAAGCAGTTGGGAGTGATGCATATTGGAAACAACAGCAACAACAACAACAACAGAAAGGACTGCATCAAAGAACTGACTGAAACAGTGAACTTCTGCTCAAAACAGTCAACTTCCACATGGAGAATATTGAGAAAGACTGAGAAAGAGATGAAAAGCATGTTTGGCAGAATGCATGAGCTCTGGTGGGGTGGGGGATAGGGTGGGGAACATGGGTCTAGATTTGATTAGTAAAATAAATAAAAAAATAAAATCTTTTTAAAAAGAATAAAAAATTAGTCACGTGCTTCAAAAAATGTGAAGATTGAATAAAACAATTGGTGTACAGCACCTAGCACTCAGCTAGACAAGGGGCGGGGAGAGACATCACCCTAACCCTCATACTTTATTCACCAGAGCTAATGCTCACCCTGGATTCTCTTCCCAGACCTCAATAGGAATGACACTCTTTAGGCCAGGGGAATGGCACTTAGCTCTAGCAGGCTCTCTTAAATGTGTCTGCCTGGAGCTGGAGAGATGACTCTGTTCTTTACTGCTCTTCCAGAGGATCAGAGCTCAGATCCCCGCCCACATGTTGGGCAGCTTATGACCACCTCTAGCAACCAGAATATGTGACACCGTTGACTGGTCTATGTGGGCAGAGACACACAATTATACATGTAAATAAAATACAGAAGATGTGATACCATTGACTGGTCTATGTGGGCAGAGACACACAACTATACACGTAAATAAAATACAAAGGAAAGCCTTATAATAAAACAGTCTCTTTAAAAAGATGTGCTGGGCTGGGTGTGGTGGCACACGCCTCTAATCCTAGCACTTGGGAGGCAGAGGCAGGAGGATCTCTGTGTGTTCAAGGTCAGCCTGGTCTACAGAGTAAGTTCCAGGACAGCCAGAGCTACAGGGAGACCCTGTCTCAAACAGATTAAAAATAATAATAATAAAGATGTGCCTGCCTGAGCACAGACCAGCACTCCACTCAACTCAACATGGTAAGGGACACACCTCTGCTGAGCACAGGCTAGAAATGTCTGCCACAGCCATGCCTGGTAAATTGTACAGCTAAATCAAATCCATTTTACCAGAAATCCAAAGCCATATTTTCTAGTAGCCATGAGGACATTATCAACAAGATAGTGGAGTTTAGGTTCTCTATCTGAACTTCTGTGCTATCCATTGGCTCTAAATTCAGACATGAACAAAAAGGTTGTTTGTTGTGCTCGTACAACCCCAACAATACGCTCTGAGCACCGACGGCCATGAGGTCATCGTCAGGCTCACTGATCTTCCCACCATCATGCTTCAGCACAAGCCCATGTGAGTTATCTAATCGGCATATCAATTCAATAGACCCCAAAATCAAACCCATAATTTCCATTTCTACTCTCAACAGAGAAAGAGAAAGAGAAAGAGAAAGAGAAAGAGAAAGAGAAAGAGAAAGAGAAAGAGAAAGAGAGAGAGCACTGTTCCTCCCATGCATGTCCCTATTTTCAGAAGCAGCAGCCCCTTCCTCTTAAGATGCACAAGCCAAAAATATTTGTACTTCTTACAAGCACCGCACTTTCATCTCTCAGCAAAGCTGTGACTGGCTCCATCTCACACACTTTCAGGGTCTTCTCAGTCCTTACTGACCTCTACTACTACTACCCTTGTCCAAGCTACTCTCTTTCTCTTTTGAAGGAGGGGGTTGAGATAAGGCCTCACTATATACCACAGGCTGGCCTCAAACTTAAGAGAGATCTGCCTGCTTCTGCCTACCAAGTACTAGGATTTAAGATGTGTGCCACCACGGCCAGCTCATCCTCAATTCTCGCCAACGTGATTTCACCAGCCATCTAATCAGTCTGTTTCCTTTCCCCAATCTGATCTTTTTTTATTTTCTATGTGTATGAATGTACTGTCTGCATGCAGGTCTGTGCACCCGTGTCGTGCAATGCCGCGGAGGTCAGAAGAGGGCATCGGATTCCCCTGGAACTGGAGTTCTGGAATTGGAGTTACAAATGGTTCTTAACCGCCATATGGGTGCTGGAGATCGAACCCGGGTCCTCTGCAAGAGCAGTCGGTGCTCTTAACCACTAGGCCATCTCTCCAGCCTCCCAATCAAATATCTTGCATGCGCCCCACAACAGAAGGCAAAGCACAACACTCTGTGTCTCCTCAACTCGCGTGCCTTCCCACCTCTCCATCTCCCTTCTCCTTTCATAGCTTTACACTGGTAAGATCACCACTTCCAATTCCGTGTCTATTATCCTCAGATTTCCCTGCCAACAAGGCCGTCCCTGGTGACCCGATTAGAAAGGGCCATCTTCCCCACATTCATTCTGCCCCCCTAATCCTTGATTTGGCTGGTTTCCTCCCTATAAGGCTTCAATATCCAATGTCTCCTTTTTTCTATTTGTCTATTGTTCCACTTAACACTGAATATGCCTTGAACTTCTCAGGTTGACAACAGGACCTAATACACAGCCAGTATGTGATTTGCTGAATGGGTGGATGAACGAGGTGGAGGTATACAATAGAAAGTGCACTTCTTCTTGGCTTCCAGGCTTCTAGAAGGCATGATAAATAATAAATACCATGAATAAATAAACCTTGAAGCTGAATACTTACAATTTCACCATTTGAGGTAAACGAGTCAAGTTAGCTGCTCAAGTAGAAAGGAAGAGAAACAAATTGATGTGAAATCTCACTACAAAGCCCAAATGCTGTGTGGCAGTCTCGCATAGTGGCTTGCAGGTGACATAATTAGGTCACGAGGGGCAAGAATACTTAGAACTGCTGAGGAAATCCACAGACTGCTCACGTTACCTGTTTGTGGCTTCGGCAGCTGCTGCCTGAAAGCAGCCTCATGATCAAAGCAGCCTGCGCCACTGCAAGGTATGTTTACCTCAGTAAATTTCCTTTAGGGCTGCCATCTTGTTCGTCTTCCTCAGATATTGCTCTTTAAAATTATTTGTGATCCTTCAACACGCCTGCAAAATTGTCCTCTTGCTTTTGTGTCAGAAGTGCATGCTAATTACACTGTTTTTTCCTATCATGAAAAATTATTACCAAAAAACCTATTCCTATAATATCTGAGCATTTCATCTTATAAATTGTACTAGGTATTCTAAAACAAGAAACTCAAGAGAAGAAGGTTCTGTGAGTGCACACATGTGCATGCACATGCACACGCGCGCACACACACACACACAAATAAATAAATAAATAAAAATGAACAAATAAATAATGTAACAACTTTTTTTTTAATTTACTATCTGCTATGTTCCAGGCACTCACCCAGGCAGGGCAAATTCAGAGAGAGCTAATCAAAAATCTGTGCTTTCAGAGGTTTTAGTCTAGTAGCCTTTCAAAGGGAAGGCTATTTCCAAAGAAAGATTTATCAATGTGTTACTTTTCTCATTGCTGTGACAAAATACCTGAGCAGAGCAGCTTAAGGAAGGAGAGGTGGACTGGAGAGATGGCCTAGCGGTTAAGAGCACCGACCGCTCTTACAGAGGACCCGGGTTCGACCCCCAGCACCCACATGGCGGCTGAGAACCGTCTGCAACTCCAATTCCAGGAGAACTCCAGTTCCAGGGGAATCTGACACCCTCTTCTGACCTCCGCGGCATTGCACGACACGGGTGCACAGACCTGCATGCAGACAGTACATTCATACACATACAGAAATAAATAAAATTAAAAAAAAAAAAAAGGAAGGAGAGGTTCATCCTGTCTTACAGATCAAGAGGACACACTCTGTCAGGTTGGGGTGGAAACAGAGGCCGGCATGGAGGCAAGCGTGGAGTTCCACTGACCGCACTGTCAGTCAGTAAGCAGCGAGGTATGAGAGCTCATGCTCAGCTTTCCTGCTTCATTCAGTTCAGGACTCCCACCCACAGAAGGCTCTACACACGCTTAGGGTGGGTCTCCCCTCCTCAATTAGTGTAATCTAGAAAATTCCTCACAGACATGCCCAAGGATTTGTCTCCAAAGTGATTACATACAGCCAATACTAACCATCATGATTATCACAGAACCTACTCTGTACAGAAGAAGAAATACTCAGATTGGAGCCGAGAGGTCAAGGTCAAGTCTTGACTGTCTGTCACCTGATAGCACTTCATCCTTTAGAAGCTCTCCAGCCTTCTAGATCTTCAGTACTGCAAATTACACCACAGTGCAATTGAATGAAAGCATCTAGAGAATTCTGTCACATAGAAAGTACCCATTAAATGAAGACCACTAATGATATTGGCTACAGCCTTTAACCTCTAAAATCAGCACATTAGGACCCACAGGACAAATCTTGCTGACAAGTGTTTTTATAAATAAAGTTTTATTGAGACACCATGTACCCACTCATTTATGTATTAGCTATCCTATCGCTGCTTCCTTACCTCCAGGGTGAAGTTAAATAGTTGCCACAAAGACTCAGTGGACTACAAGGCCAAACACTATTACTATCTGATCTGTTACAAAAAAAAAAAAAAAAAAAAAAAAAAAAAAAAAAAAAAAAAAAAAAAAAAAAAAAAAAAAAAAAAAAAAAAAAAAAAACATTATTAATGCCTGCTCTGTTCCCTTCTGTGCTAAATGAGGTTCCCAAATCGGCTTCCAGTGAGACACACCCAGTAGCCTCTTGGAAATGGGGACTCTGAGAATGACTCCAGAATGGGCATTTTAGTGAAACATGATTCAGGTCACAAGCCAGCCTACGAGCTACTGCCAGGGAGTGTGCCATGATGGTGTCAGTGTCTCCTGCTGCACAGACATCGGCAGCTTCAACGTTCCTCTTCCTCTTCCGTGCACTCAGCCAACAGGTGAATCACAATGGTTTTCCCAACCTGGCAGATGTCACAATGTCAGATGGAGCTTCTTAGGACACATTCTTGGAACCTCCTCCCAGCATCTCTGACTAGGATGGTATGAGCTAGGATGTCAAACAGTTCATATTTTCACACAAACATCCTGAGGACTTTTAAATACTAGTGGCACTCAGATACCAGTTTACAAACGATACTGTTGATGAGTAGGTGTTATATCCCCTAGAGTTAGGGGGGAAAATCCAGAAGCTTCTTTCATGCTCATCACTATTTGTTTTTGTTTTCTTATGAGACAAGTTAGACTTCATATGTAGCCAAGGACAACCTTGAATGTCTAATCCTCCCACCTCTACATCCCAAGTGCTAGGATTGTAGTCCTGTCCCACCAACCCCAGTTTTATTCGGTACTGGGGTGGGGGGTCAAAACCAAGGCTTCGTGTACACTAAGCAAACACTGTATCAACTGGGCTACATCCTCAGCTCAATAATTTTCTTTAGGACACAAAATATTACCAAAATATGAGTCAGCAATCTTATGAGAGTTAGTTTTGATTAACAAACTTCTAGGAACCTGGCAACATATCCATCTTGGTGTGACACCCACCCAGAGACAATTAAACTACCAAGGATCATCCTTGGTAATTCAAACAATGATATTTTTATTGGGAGTTGGTAAGATGGAGAGGTGGAGCCTAGCTGCAGGAGCAGGTTACTGGGTGCGTCTCTGGGACCTGGAGCCTGGCCCCCTTTCTGCTCACTTTCTGTTCACTTTCTGGCCATCGTGGTGTGAACTATCCTACAACACTTTCCCCCAGTGACATACGGCCCATTCTGAAATTGTGAGCCAAACTAAGTAATTCCTCCCTTAATCAAGTTGTTTATTTCAAGCATTTTGGTACAGATAAAACAATAATGAGCACAGTAATTACACAAAAATCTTTTTTTTTTCATTTTGTTTGGGGGTTTTGAGGAGATTCAGGCTCCATTTTGTTTTTTTAATATTTGTTTATCATGCATGTATATGTACTGGCACTTGAGTGTGGATCTGTATGCATATATAGTAGAAGTCAGAGGTCACTCTCAAGTGTCTTCCTGAATCACTCTCTACCTTGTCTTTTGAGACAGGGTCTCTCACTGAACCTGAGCTCATCCATTCACCTAGGCTGGCTGACAGGCCAGCCCCAGAAATCCTCCTGTCTCTGACTCTGTAGAACTGAAATTAAGGGTGTGCACTGCTACACCTGGCCTTTTTACATGGTGCTGGTGATGAAACTCAGGTCCTTTACCAACTGAGCCATCTCCCCAGCTCCAGTAATTATTTTCTAGTTGATAGACAGAAATTATATCTATCTATATATATAGATATATAGATATATAGATATATAGATACACACACACACACATATATATATATATATAGATATATATATATATATATTTGTGGTATATCATGTGGTAGTTAGCTAAACCAAGAAAATTAACATGTGTATTACCTCACATAACTCTCATATTCTTGTGGTAAAAATAACACTTATCTGTTCTCTTAGCAAATTCCAGGAATATAATATATTGCTATTAGCTATAGCTACCGTACTGTATGATGGATCTCTTCCTTCTCCTCCCCTAGTCTGTGAAGCAATGACTCTGGCTATTTCCAAGGCTATGGATGGGTTAAGTGCTATGACACTAAGGACACTGGGCACAGTGTCAGGAATGGATTTTTATGTTTTTAGAAAGTTTCAAAGAAAGTTATTGAACACCAAATGTTTATGAGGTATTATTCTGGGTAGAGCAGGGACCTAAGAAATGAAAAATGACCCTTATAGAATCTAAACCTGAGTGACCCAGCCGGCATTCACTCATTTGGAAAGGACCTGCTCAGTAGCCAGGACTACTCCAGGTCAAACGTGTGCAGATGTTTAATAGAAGCAGTCAAATAGTCAATATTTTAGGTTGTGTGGCCCACATTGAGTCTCTTCACTTAGCTTTACTTTGGGGGGGGGGGTTTACAGGGTTTCTAGCACAAGCTGGCCTCAAACTCCCCATAGAGCTGAAAATGGTGTTGAGTGTCTGGTCCTCCACTTCTACCTTCACCTCCACGTTTACCGCCACCTCCTGAGGGCATGGGTCACCATGTGGTTTATGTGGTATTGTGGGTGAAACTCAGAACCTTATGTGTGCTAAGCAAGCACTCCCCTAACTAAGCTAATCCTTAACCAGGCTTCAGGGTATTTTTAAAATCTTTTTTCACTTTTACATATTTATATTTTATGTGCATGAATGTTTTGCCTGCATGTATGTAAGTGAACCCATGTCATGCAGAGGCAGTGAATAAAGCAGGCAAAAGCCCTGCCACAGCCTGCTGTGAGTGGTACAGGGCTAGAGTGCCAGGGCTTGTGGAGCCTGAGGGAGGAGGATTGCTGTGCCCAAGAGTTCAAGATGAGCCTGGGCAAGAGAGCCAAGCTCTGTCTCCAAGAGGAAAAAGTCCCTGTCCGCACAGGGAGTAGATTCCAGCAAAGGAACACACACACACACACACATATATATGTGTGTGTGTTATATATATGTGTGATATATATATATATATATATATATATATATGATAAGCAAATAAATACAGGAAAATATAGACAGGATTTAAGTCCCGTGGTGATGAATAAATAAGGTCATAAAAACGATGAGGGGCTGGGAAAGGAGCTCCATGGTCAGAATATTTGCCCAGCACCACAGACCCTGGGCTCGGTCCCCAGCACCACAGGAACTGGATGTGACAGCAAGCACTGCAGAACGCAGAGATGGCGGCGAGAGGAGCAAAAGCTCAAGGTGGACCCTAAGCTGCATAGACTCTCCAAGGCTGCTAGGATATGGGACCCTGCTTTAAAAAAAAACTTAAGTGACAAGAGGAGGATGTTTAGTGGACAGGCTCCAAGGAGCTGGATTTAAACAGAAGCTTGAATGGAGAGGGGAAGTAGAAAAAACTCTGCTCTCAGAGATGGCAAGACCATGATGAGAAATAATGTTCCCACCATTTGGGAACACTGGAAATGATACTTTTAAAACAAACAAAAGGAAAAAGGCAGCAGAGGCTACCAAACATTAGTAGAGTAGCAGATAGTGAGCATTTTACAGTATGGTCTAAGTGCAAATGCTTCCCACGGGCAAGTCCTGGGAAAGCCAGCACCTGCTCCAGTTATACACACCAGACACGCCTGGTCACCTTCACACAGGAGCAGCATCCCCTTGCCGCTTGGAAAATCATGCCAGCCCCTCTTTTCCATGAAGTGCAGCAGAAGCTCTGCTCTCCATCTCCCTTTCTCCATTAGATGAGTGGCTTTGGATTCCTCTGATCATTGCAGAAGACTGGTACAAAGGAGGAAATGGGGTCTTTCAAGGGACTATCAAAGAAGGAAGTCTCAAGAGAGAAACTCTGTAAGGAGAGAAGACATTCTAACGGTTGGACAGACCATCAGCCACGGTAGACATGAAACACTGGGCAGGGAAAGAATAAGAGATCCTTGTTGGGGGTGATCTTGCATGAAAATGAAGCACAGTAAGCTGGGTGTGGTGGCACATGCCTTTAATCCCTTTTAGCTTGGGAGGCAGAGGCAGGCGGAACTCTGTGGGTTCAAGGCCAGCCTGGTCTACAGAGTGAGTTCCAGGACAGCCAGAGTTACAGGGAGACCCTGTCTCAAAAAGACCAACAAAAAAAACAAAACCTAAAAAAAAAAAAAAAAAAAGAAAACGAAGCACAGCACAGAGAGGTTGACTGTATAGATGGAAAACTGTAGATAGAAACCATTACCTAAGGTGTTACTTGGACGCACCTATGGTTTCCAGGTAGAAATTATTATAAATCATTGTTTTATCTCTTAACACATATCTTTGTTCCCTCCAGCTAAAAGTCTCAAGAAAAGATGAAGCCCGTGAGAAAGAAGGGCCCTCTTGATGCTGGGGAGATGGCTCAATTGGTTAAACACATGTTTTGAAACCTTATGAGGACATAAGTTTGATCCTCAAAGCCCATATAAAAATCCAGGCGAGGTGATGCATGCTTGTAGTCTAAGCTACGGTGAGAAGAGAGGCAGAGACAGCTAGATCTATGGTGGTGGCTGGCCAACTGCCTAGCCTACCATACCAGGTCATGCTCTAGGATGGTGGGAGACCTTGTCTCAAACAAAAAGTGGAAGGCAACCAAAGTCTAACACCCAAGGTTGTCCTCTGTCCTCTGAGCACATACACACACCACAGAAAGAGAAAGAGGAGAAAGAGGAGGAAAAGGAAGAGCAGGAAGAAGAGGAAGAAGCGACAGCAGCAACAGCAGCAGAGGTAGCAGCAGGAGCCTCTTGGGAAGGAAAGTGGACTGGATGAATGAGAATTCCCCAACTAGAGAGGAGGATCTGGCCACCCATTGGGTTTAGAGTATGTGTCTGCAAGTCTAACTCAGTAGACAATCCAAGATATATACTACATTTGCCTATAAAATAAAGGACCCCCCCCCATTGTTTCCATCAGCACCTGGACACTGAACCTGACTTATGCAGTCATACACACTCAATATGGTGACAGGAGGCAGAAAATGCAGTCCTACCCTCTCTCCACTGGAAAACTTAGAGCAGCAAAGCTGGTTCACCATCAGGAGATGTGCCAGTGTAATAGCCAATGAGGAACATTTGTCACTTGCTCTTGAGAGCCACGAGGCCTGCCAAACACTACCCTGGGCCTGTTGCCCTGATCACAGCCAAACAGACCAACTGGTTCAATTGCTATTATTTCCTAAAGGATTTAATTAAGTGGAGTTTCTTGGCAACCCAGAACTCATCCTCTACTATCAGCATAATAGCGCTGCAATCAATATAAAGACAACACCAGGCAAAGCTTCTGTCTACCCAAGTTCAAGCAAAAGGTTATCCTAAAGAATGAAACATGCACCAGGCGTGGTGGCGCATGCCTTTAATCCAGCACTCAGGAGGCAGAGGCAGGCAGACCTCTCTAAGTTCAAGGCCAGCATGGTCTACATAGTGAGTTCTAGGCCAGCTGGGGCTACAGAAAGACCCCGACTCAGAAAGAAAAAAAAAAAAGGAATGAAAAACACACACACATACACATACCACAGGACTTCTGGTTACTGTGTTTTGTGTGTGTGTGTGTGTGTGTGTGTGTGTGTGTGTGTGTGTGCATGTGTATGTTTTGCTGGGAAACAAGCCTACAGCCTCAAGCAGGCCAAACAAGAACTCTACCCACTGAGCTAAGTCCCCTGCAGCCCACTGGACTTGAAATGTGCATGAAGACTCTGTACCTTCCCACTGCCTATCACAGCTCTCACCTTCCCTGACAGCACAAGGCCACTTGCCCCAGAGCTAAATCACAAAATGTGACTATCACCCTACACAATACCAGACTGTCACCTCCCATTGATTTACTAGAGGAGTCTGAGAGGCACAATGCTGCTCAAAGGCCACCAGCTCCAATTAGAGGATCTAAGCACACATGGAGTGAAATCACAGGCCCAAGAAAGCCTTACTAACTTCCCAGGTACGCAGTGTGTTACCGAGACACTCATCACCCATGTGGGCACTGCCTGCTTTCAACTTGGCCTCCCAAAGTTCAATGAAATCCATGCAGAATTCACTCATCCAACATTTTTTTTCCATTTTTTGTGAAGAACTCACTGGGAATGGCCTTGGAGAAGATAAACTGCCCCTGCTACCCACTGTCCTGTGCATAGATAGCACTTGCCATATCTGCTCTGTGTATATTATGCACTTCATGCTCACAACTACATTTTAAAAGATCTCACTTTCAGGGCTGGAGAGATGGCTCAGCGATTAAGAGCACTGACTGCTCTTGCAGAGGACCCAGGTTCGATTCCCAGTACCCACATGGTGGCTAAGGACTATCTTCAACTCCAGTTCCAGGGGAATCTGAAACCCTCCTCTAACCTCTGCAGCATTGCATGACAAGTGTGCACCTACCTACACGCAGACAGTACACTCATACACATAAAACAATAAATAATAGAAAAAATAATTAAAATATCTCATTTCATTATCTACACTTCATAGCTGAGATGTCTCCACAGCTACCAAATAACAGACCAAGATATGAACACAGTGAGTTGGCTCCACTCCCAGCGCCATCAGATGCCACCCAGCACTGCCTGCCGCCGCTGTGGAGATATCTTCCCCATGTTTAAGTGGAACACACACAGCACTGACCTGTCTGGCCTATCTGAGGCCCTGAGCCACAAACAGCTCTAATAATGCTGGACATGGGATAAGAGAAGAACGCTGGGCATGAGATAACACCACACACTGCCTTCTATCTGCTCCCAGCCAGCCAGGTATCACCCAACACAATGGCTTCACTCTTACCTATATGCCGATCCCAGCAGGAAGCAGATATCTTAAAACAATAACACAGAAACTGACAGTGGTCTTTTCACTGTGGACCATAGCAGGTCAGCACACCTTCCAGGCAATGAATGCTATGGCACATGGACTTGAAGTCAACAAGGACATGCATATTTAATAACCTTACGTCCCACAATGCCACAGTCCCTATGTCCTTTAACATTTCCACACCAAGAACCACTGGCTGAGGCAGTAAACTCTGCTGTCATCCCCAGAGAAAGGGAAGGCCATACTATGAGCACACCACAGACCAGGTCCCCAGCCCCTCCATCTTGTCCTGAGGCATAACTGGTTTGGGATAGGAACCTACGCAGCTCATGATGCCTGAAGTAAGGAAGGCTGCTGCCTCCTGTCCACCTCATGAGCTCCCTCAAGAAAACTCAACATGATTCATTAGAAATTTTCATCAAGGAGAATTCAACTGATTCAACAGGACTTTAAGAAAGAAAAATAGTAACAAAGGACAGGAAGTGGAGGGAGCAGTAAGCTGGGAATGCAGAAGAAGGGGAGGTCTGATTATGAACAAATACATTATAGGAAATTCCAAAGAATCAATGAAAATATTTTTTATTTATTTCTGTATGTGTATGAATGTACTGTCTGCATGCAAGTTTGTGCACCCAGGTCGTGCAATGCTGCAGAGGTCAGAAGAGGGTGTCGGATTCCCCTGGAACTGGAGTTCTCCTGGAATTGGAGTTTCAGACGGTTCTCGGCTGCCATGTGGGTGCTGGGGATCAAACCTGGGTCCTCTATAAGAGTGGTCGGCGCTCTTAACTGCTAGGCCATCTCTCCAGCCCAATAAAAATATTTTAAGGTACCTAGGAAGAAGCCTGGCATGGTTGTGCATATTTTTAATCCCAGTACTCGGGAAGCAGAGATAAGTGGAACTCTGTGAGTTCAAGGCTATCCTGGTCTACATAGTGAGCTCCATACCAGCTGTGGCTACAGGGAAACCATGTCTCAAAAAGACAAAAAAGAAAAGTACCTGCAAAGAAAAGATAAAAATAAAATTTCTCCCTTAAATAAATGGATTCCTCACCCCAAGCATAAGCTGTGTTTCCATGGAAATGGAACAGTGACTATTCCTGCTGATGACTATAATGCATATATAGTTTCCCATTAGATGTCTTTCTTTGGTTATTATAGGAGGGAAATTTTTACTTAAAATCCCATATTTCCTTCTCAGATCTCTTAAATTCTTTCTGATCCATACATTAGTTTAAAGGGTTGTAACTCCTTGTGGCAGAATAAAGATGGTCACGCATCCCTTGGCATTTCTCTAGCCGTAGATAAAGCCTAATGTTCCCTCCCTTTGACTCTGGACAGGCTCTGTGAAGTTTTAAATAATACAATATGGCAAAGTGACCCTGAGCTGGTTCTCAAGATCTCAGAAGTCTGTTAACTTGCAGCTGGAGAGATCACTCAGCAGTGAAGAGCATTGGATGCTCTCACAGAGAATCTGGGTTCAATTCCCAGCACCTCCATGGCAGCTAGTAACCATTCTTAACTCCAGTTCCAAGTGATCCAATGCCTTCTTCTGGCCACCATGGGGACAGCATACACGTGGTGCAGAAATCCTATCCCATCCAAGATCTGTATGTACCTTGACTTGACAGAGTGAGTTAATCCCTACCACATCAGCTCTCAGCCGAGC
This sequence comes from Rhizomys pruinosus, assembly GCA_009823505.1. Classification (NCBI taxonomy): domain Eukaryota; kingdom Metazoa; phylum Chordata; class Mammalia; order Rodentia; family Spalacidae; genus Rhizomys; species Rhizomys pruinosus. Next base: position 152,585 of record VZQC01011187.1, on the reverse strand, counting down.
CTAGGTCTCCAGGATCCTCCCTTGCTCTAGACTGGTGGTTTGGAGCTCTATCCCTGAGACTTCCCTGCTCTGTCATCTGAACTCTGCTGCCCTACACCTGCAAACTCCCACCCTAACCTACCAGCTAACCTGCTCAGGCAGCAGCTCCGTACATCCTGCTGATTCAGGACCCTGTGCACTCAATCCTAAAATCGCTAATCACAAGTAGCACCTCTACTAAATTTGAAAACCTAAGAGAAATGGAAAAATATCTGAAATCCTGGGAATCAACAAAGCTTAACCAAGAAGAGACAGACAAGTTTAAACAGACCCATACTATCTGAGAAAACTGAAGATGTAAGCCAGACATGGTGGTGCACGCCTTTAATCCTAGCACGTGGGAGGCTGAAGCAGGTGGATCTCTGTGAGTTCAAGGCCCACCTGGTCTACATAGTGAGCTCCAGGCCAGCTGGACTAAATGGAGACCCTGTCTCAAAAAAAGACCAAAAGAAAAACCCTAAAAATGTAATAAAAAACCTCATAACTAAAAAAGCCCAGGCCCAAATGGTTTTACAGCAGAATTCTTTTTTTTATACTTTCTTTTATTTCATTTTTTTAACAATAAGTAATAAGTTGTGAGTATAGGCATCCTTCATGTAAAACCAATTTGCAAGTTGTGCCCAAATCCACACAGTCCAAGGCTCCCACCATCCAGCTGGAGGGGCTTGTATGTACATTCAAGTTGATCAAATAAGTGTCCAGTCTATATTGCTGTAGTTTCTCCATTCACCCCAATTGCAGCCCTTACATTCTACCATGCCCCCTCTTCTGCAGATTGTTCCCTAGGCTTAGAAAAAGGGCACAGGTGGATGAGAAGCAAAACAGTCTACCTTCTCTGGAGATGTCATTTTGGATTCTGATCAGTTCTGGAGGTTTCCTTTCATGGGCTGACAGTTTGTCCAGGAATAACCTTTCAATCCTACTATTGAAGCACAAGCAATTAGGTATATAGGTATTTAAACATACTAATGATTATGGTAGGTTACTTTGGTATAGACACAGATGTTTGGATGGTATGCTAATCCATGAACTACTTTTTTCTGTAAAAGATGACAAGGTCTTATTGTGGCTTATAACATCTCCTAACCACTAGAGGATGTAGGCAGGATGTAAGTTTGTGGCATCAGCTGTGAGTTACTCCTCCAAGGAGAGAGCTAATAGCCAATTAGATTTGGGATATACAGACATATGGCTGCCACTGCTGCACAGTATTTCCAGGCAGGTGAGGTCACAGCAGAATTCTATAAAACATTTAAAGAGGTCTTACAATCATTACTCCTCAAACTGTTCAGAAGAATACAAACAGAGGGAAATCTCCCAAATTCCTTCTAGGAAGTCAGCATGACTCTAATGCCAAAACCAGGCAAAGATACAACCTAAAAAAGAGAACTATAGACCCATCTCATTAATTAACATAGATGGAAAATTTCTCAATAAAAGATACTTGCAAATCACATACAGACCCACATCAAAAAGATCATCCATCATGATCAAGTTGGATTCATACCACAGATGCAGAAATGATTCAACATACACAATTCAGTAAATATCATAAAGCACATAAATGGACTGAAAGTCAAAAACACCACATGATCATCTCAACAGAAAAGGCCTTTGACAAAATCCAGCATCCTTCATGCTTAAAGTCCTAGAAGGAATTGGACTGGAGGGATCATTCCTCAGGATAATCAAAGCCATATACACCAAACCCACTGCCAACATCATCCTAAATGGAGAAAAATTAGAAGCATTCCCCTTAAAGGTGGGAACTGGGCAAGGCTGCCCCCCCTATTGCCACTCCTCTTCAATACAGTGCTTGAAATGCTTGCTAGAGCAACAAAGCAGGAAAGGGAAATTAAAGGAGTACTGCTTAGAAGTAAAACTCTCCCTTTTTCCAGAGGGAAATTAAAGGAGTACTGCTTAGAAGTAAAACTCTCCCTTTTTCCAGAGGATATGATAGTTTACTTAAGGGATGCTAAAAACTCCACCAGAAAACTACTAGAAACAATCAAGAGTTTCAGTAAAGTGGCAGGAAACAAAATTAACCTAGAAAAATCAGTAGACTTTCTTTACACCAACAGTAAGCAACTGGAGAAGGAACATAAGGAGACCTTCCCAATCACAATAGTCTCAAAAAATAAAATAAAATAAAATACCTGGGGAAAAGAAAAACCTAACCAAAGACATCAAAGACCTCTACAACAAAAATTTTTTTAATTTTATTTATTTATTTTTATGTGTATGAATGTACTGTCTGCATGTAGGTTTGTGCACCTGTGTCATGCACAACAAAAATTTTAAAACCCTGAAGAAGGAGATTGAAGATGACATCAAAAGATGGAAAGACCTCCCATGTTCATAGATTGGAAAAATTAATATAGTAAAAAATGTCCATTCTATACAAATTAATATACAGATTCAATGCAATCCCAATAAAAATCCCCATGAGCTTCTTCACAGACTTGGAAAAACAATCCTTAAACTCATATGGAAAAACAAAAGACAACAAATAGCTAAAGCAACCCTGAGCAGAAAAAGGCAACACAGGGGGGATTACCTTACCAGACTTCAAGTGGTATTACAGGGCTATAGTCATAAAGACAACCTGGTACTATCCAAAAACTGACAACCCTTTGACCAATGGAACAAAACTGAAGATCCAAACTTGAGCTCATACAATTTCAGCCACCTCATATTTGACAAAGTGCCCCAAAAAAGCTCAATGGAGGAAAGATAGCATCTTCAACAAATGCTGTTGGCAAAACTGGATCATCACTTGTAGAAAGACAAAATTAAACCCCTACCTCTCACCCTGTACAAAAATCAACTCCAAGTGGATCAAAGACCTCAGTGAGAAACATGAAACCCTGAAGGTGATAGAAAAAAAAGTTGGCAGCAACCTACAAGATGTAGGCATAGGAAAAGACTTTCTAAATCAAACAGCAGCTGCACAGGAAATAAGGTCAACAGTTGACAAATGGGACCTCATCATCTCAAAAGCTTCTTTCTATACAGTGAAAGAAACAATCAAGAAAGTGAAAAGAAACCCCACAGAGTGGGAGGAAACTTTCACCAGTGATAATCTGACAGAGCATTAACATTCAGAATATACAGACTACTCAAAAAAGAAGTAAGAAAACAAATGACCCACTCAAAAGATGGTATAAAGACCTGAAGAGAGCCTTCACCAGTGAGGAAGTAAAGATGGCTGAGAAACGTCTTTAACAACATTGTTAATAATTAAGGAAATGCAAATTAAAACCACTCTAAGATATCATCTCACTCCAATAAGACTGGCTAAGATCAAGAAACAAAAGACACCAAAAGCTGGAGAGGTTGTGGGGAAAGGGGAGCACTCATCCATTGCTGGTGGGAATGTAAACTTGTACAGCCAGTATGGAAAGCAGTGTGGAGAATCCTTAAAAAGCTCAAAATGAGCCTACCACCTGACCCACCCATACCACTCCTGGGTAATACACCCACAAGACTCATCCTACGACAAAGTTACATGCACATCCATGTTTATTGCAGCTCTCTTCACAATAGTGAAGAGCTGGAAGCAACCCAAATGTCCACAACTGAGTAACAAAAATGTGGCACATCTACACAATGGAGTTCTATGCAGTGGTAAAGAAAGATGACATCATGAACTTTGCAGGTAAATGCTAAGTGAAGTAACACAGTGGGTGGGGGGGATGGTTTCTCTCATTTGTGGATACTAACACCAAATCCCCAGTTGAAAGGCAAGCTGAGCAAAATTATTGTTATATTTCTTTTAATCTAAAAGCAACTGTACTATTATAATGTGAATCTCTTAATGGGCTCTAGAATTGACCTACCACTTATATTCAGACACTGTAATTATCGTATATAGGTGGAAGATATGTATTCATATTTTAGAGTAATATAAAATTAAAAGGAAAAAGTAAGAACACCAAAACATATTTTGGAATTAGCATACAGTTTATTCTTAGAGGTCATAATTTTGATGCATATGCAATGTTTATATAGGCATATTTTAGAGCAATACAAAGAGGTCATAATTTTGATGCATATGCTATGTTTATATAGGCATATTTTAGAGCAATACCACCACAGAAACGGGCCTCTGTGAAAAAACACGAGCAGTGTGAAAACAAGGTTCTAAGCCTAATACAGAAAGTAACACCCTTTCATGTTTCCAGAGGGTAACAATCACCTGGATGCACAAGACAATGATTTCAAAATAGCAATTATAAACATATTCAAGGAACTCAAAGAGGACATAAATAAAAAACTGAATGAAAAATGTTGAAAACACAAATAGTTGAATGAAGTAGCTAAAGCAATTCAACACAGGAAACTAGAATTCAATGAAGAGATAGACTCTCTGAAGAGAACCCAATCTGAAATCAAAAACTTGGAAACTCAAACAAAAAGCTTAGAGGAAAGAAGCTAAAATGAAGAGGAGGAAGAGGAACAGAGAATATCAGGGCTTAAAGACAAGGTTGGGAAGATGGTTCACGCAACCAAAGAAAGCATCAAATCCAAAATAAGCCAGGGACAGAATATGCAAGACCTCTGGGACACCATAGAAAGACCAAACCTACTGATCATAAGCAAAGAAGACACCAAGTCAAAACACAAAAATATTTTTAATAAAATCATAGAAGAAAATTTCTCAAACCTGGGGAAAGAAATAGCTATCAGGATACAAGATATATACAGAACAACAAGTAGGACCAGAAAAAAACTACCCATATAATGGTCAAAGCACTAAATGTGCAGAACAAAGAAAATATATTGAAAGCTGTGAAAGCAAGTCACATATACAGGCAGCCCCATCCAAATAACAGCCGACTTGTCCATGGAGACTATGAAAGCTACAGGGCTTGGACCAATGCCACACAAGTCATGAAAGCACAGATTCCAGCCCAGACTGATACACCCACCAAAACTATCAGTTGTGATTGAATGAGAAAGAAAAACTTTCTTTGATAAAAACAGACTTCAGGAATTTATGTCCACAAAACCAGCTCTACAGAGACTCCTCGATGGAATACTTCATTCAGAAGAGAAAATTAAATATTCTCAAGAGGACACAAAGAATAAATTATTCCAGAACCATCATCCAAAAACAGTCTAAGAAAACAACACTACAGCACCAACATAACAGGAATTAGTAAACATTGCTCAATAATAACCCTCAATATTAATGGTCTAAACTCCCCAGTAAAAAGACACAGACTAACTGATAGGATTAGAAAATAGGATCCATCAATTTGCTGCCTCCAAGAAATGCACCTCACCAACAATGACTGACACCAGGTAAAAATGAAAAATGATATTCTAAGCAAACAGTACTAAGAAATAATACAACAAAATAGACTTCAAACTAAAGCTAGTCCAAAGAGACAGGGAAGGTCACTTTGCACTAATGAAAGGAAAAAAAAATCACCAAGAAACATTACAATCCTAAACATATATACCTTACATAGGGGCATCAACTTCATAAGAAAAAAAAAAAGCCTTACTGGAGCTGATCTCACATTGAATTGAACACAGTGACACTGGGTGACTTCAATACCCTGCTGTCACCAATAGACAGGTCAATCAGACAAAAATCAAACAGAAAAACTCTGGAGTTAAATGACACCATAAATCAAATGGACTTTACAGATGTCTACAGAACATTTCATCCAAAAAGCAAAGAATGCACTTGCTTCTCAGCAGCACATGAAACTTTATCCAAAACTGACCATATTTTAGGACACAAAAAGTCTCCACAAATTTATGAAAACTGAAATATTATCTTGGATCCTATCCAACCACAAAGGAATAAAGTTAGATATCAACAACAATAAAAATGGGGGGAAGAATACATATTCACAGAAGCTAAACAACACATCGATGGACAAAAATTGGATCAATTTTCTATAAAATACTTGTAAACTAAATGTAAGAACACACCAAAAAGAAGGAAAAAAAAGATTATCCCCCATGATCAAGTTGGCTTCATCCCAGAGGTGAACCAAGGATGGTTCAACGTACATAAATCAATGAAATCTACCACATAAAAAGATTCAAGGACAGAAACCACATTATCTTATTAGATGTAGAAAAGGCTTTTGAAAAAATCCAATACCCATTCATGACAAAAGTCATAGAGAACCCAGACATACGGGCAACATAAATCATCATAATAAAGGCAATATACCACAAGCACACAGCCAACTTCACACTAAATGGAGAAAAACTGAAAGCACTCCCCTCTACTGTCTCCACTCCTGTTCAGTACAGTACTTGAAGTCTTAGCTAAAGTAATAAAAACAAATGAAGGAGATACAAATTGGAAAGGAAAATGTCTATTTGTAGATGACATGATTCTACACAAAAGTGATCCTAAAGACTTCACCACCAGAAAACTGCTAAAGATGATAAATACATACACCAAAGTAGCAAAATACAAAATTGATATCCCCACATCAGTAGCCTTCCTAAACATACCTAAAAAGGTATCTGGAGGGCTGGAGAGATGGCCTAGCGGTTAAGAGTGCCAACCGCTCTTACAGAGAACCCGGGTTCAATCCCCAGCACCCACATGGCGGCCAAGAACCCTCTGAAACTCCAATTCCAGGAGAACTCCAGTTCCAGGGGAATCCGACGCCCTCTTCTGACCTCCATGGTATTGCACGACATGGGTGCACAGACCTGCATGCAGACAGTACATTCATACACATACAGAAATAAATAAATTTTTTTTAAAAAAGGGTATCTGGGACAGGATCCCATTCATGATAGCCTCAAAATCCAAAAAATATTTTGGAATAAACCTAACAAAGTAAAAAATGTGTATGATAAAAATTTAAGACACTGAAGAAAAAAGTTGAAGATATCAGAAGATGGAAAAGACCTCCCATGTTCATGATCAGAGGATTAATACTGTGAAAATGGCCATCCTACCCAAAGCAATCTACAAATTCAGTGCAATACCCATTAAAATTGCAACACAATTCTTCATAGAAATTGAAAAGATGATTTCAGATTGAAACACGCAGGCAAAAACAGGATAGCCCAAATAACTCAATCACAAACAGTACAAGAACTACCGGAGGCCTTACCACCCCTGATCTCAAATTATACAACAACACTGTATTAATAAAAACAGCATAGTACTGATATAAAAACACACAAATTAATCCGTGGAGTAGAACTGAGGACCCAAATTCTTAAAGATTTTTATTTTTATTATTATTTTATGTGTATGAGTGTATTGCCTGCATCTGTATAAGTGCATCCATATCCTGCAATGCCCTAGGTAAGAAGAAGGCATTTGATCCCCTGGAACTGGAGTTAAGGGTGATTTTTAGCCATCATGTGGGTGCTGGGAATCGAACCCAGGTCCTTTGCAAGAGATCTTTTTTTATACTGTTTCATGACAGGGTCTCCCTGTAGCCCCAGCTGTCCTGGAACTCAATATGTAAACCAGGCTGGCTTTGAACTCAGAGGTCTGCCTGCTCCTGCCTCCTAAGTGCTGGGATTAAAGGAGTGTACCACCATGCCTGTACTCAGTGCTCTTAACTACTGAGCCATTCCTCTAGCCCCTGAGGACTCAAATTTAAATCCACACATCAGAGTCATCTGATTTTTTTACAAAGGAACCAAAAATACACACTGGAGAAAAGAGAGCATGTTCAACAAGTGGTGCTGGTCAAACTGGTAAGGACATGTGGAAGAATGAAATGAGGTCCCTATCTCCCACCATGCACAAAACTGAACTCCAGTGGATCAAGGACCTCAACCTTAGTCTAATACCCTGAATGAGATAGAAGAAAAAGTAGGGAATACATTGGAACCTATAGGCACAGGAAAGGATTTTCTGAAAAAGGACTTCTATAGTGTAAGTACTAGTTCCAACAACTGGCAAATGGGACCTCAATAAACTAAAAAGCTTCTGGGGTCTGGAGAAGCTCAGCAGTTAAGAACACTGGCTGCTCTTGCAGAGGACCTGGGTTTGGGTCCCAGAACCCACATGGCAACTAATAATTATCTATAGCTTCAGTTCTAGGAGATCCAATACCCTCCTCTGACCTCTGTGGACACTGTACAAAAGGGATACACTTATATACATGCAGACAATGCACTAATATATGTAAAATAAAAATAATAAACAAAACATTAAAAATAAACTAAAATCCTCAGTACAATCAAGAATAGTATTATTTGACTGAAGTGGCAACCTACAAAATGGGAAAAAAAGTATTACCAGCTAATACCTCTGACAGAGGGTTAATGTCTAGAATATACAAAAACTCAAAAAACTAAAGATAAATAAAACCCACTTGAAACGTGGGCAAGGAACTGAACAGTGAGTTTCCTAAAGATGAAATATAAATGCCTGAGAAACACTAAAAAAATGATCAACATCTTTAGTCATTAGGGAAATGTAGATTCAAACCACTTTGTGATTTTATCTTGCCCCTCTCAGAAAGGCAAAGATCCAAAAAACAAACAATGATAAATGCTGGCCAGGGTGTGAGGAGAGGGGAGGTTTTATCCTCTCCTGGTCGGAGTGCAAACTGCTACAGCCACTGTGGAAGTCACTGTGGATTAATCGAAAAGCCTGAAATTGATCTACCATATAATCCAGCCATATCACTATTGAACATATACCCAAAGACTCTAAACCTTACTACAGAAATATGTGTTCATCCATGTTCATTTCTGCCCTTTTAATAATAGCAAGAAATTGGAAACCACCTAGATCTCCAATAAGTGATGAATAGATAGTGAAGATGTGGTATACATATAAAGTGGAATATTATTCAGCTCTTTTAAAAACTGAAATTATAGGGTTGGAGAGATGGCTCAGCAGTTAAGAGCACCAGCTGCTCTTGCAGAGGACCTGGGTTTGGGTCCCAGTGCCCACATGGTGGCTAATAACTGTCAGCCACTCCAGTTCCAGGGGATCTAATATCTTCTGACCTCCAAGGGCATTCCACAACGTGAATGAACTTACATACATCCAAACAATACACTCACAGACATTAAATATAAATGTTTTAGAAATTAAATTATAAAATTCTCAGGTAAATTGACAGAACTGGAAACAATCACTCTGAGTGAGGTAACCCAGACTCAGAAAGACAAATACCACATGTTTTCATAGCAGGATGCTTGCTCTGAAATCTTAGATATGTTGGGGGGGGGTGCTTCCCAGGAGGGAAGTATAATACAATGACATGAAAGGGAATAGGGGACATTAGACTGAGTACGTTTAAATGGAGTGTGGAATGGGAAGGCAGGTCACAGAGGGAACAGAGAGAGGGAGAAGTAGCACAAAAACCCTTTAGAAAAAGCCATATGGGGGGCTGGAGAGATGGCCTAGCGGTTAAGAGCACCGACTGCTCTTGCAGAGGACCCGGGTTCGATCCCCAGCACCCACATGGCAGCTGAGAACTGTCTGTAACTCCGCCAATTCCCGGAGACTCCAGTTCCAGGGGAATCCGACACCCTCTTCTGACCTGCCAAGGCATTGCACGATACGGGTGCACAGACCAGCATGCAGACAGTACATTCAGTCACATACAGAAATAAATAAAGTTTAAAAAAAAAAAAGAAAGAAAAAGCCATATGGTAGAGTTCTATGTAGCAGTAAAGAAAGATGACATCAGGAACTTTGCAGGTAAATGGAAGAACTAGAAGATATTATGCTGAGTGAAGTAACACAGTCCCAGAAAAACAGACAACGAATGGTATCCCTCATCTGTGGATGCTAGCGCCAATTACCTAGTTGTAAGTATTTCTTGTGCACGGCCCCTTGAGCTTTGTCCAAGTATTGGGAGTGATGCATATGGAAACAACAACAACAACAGAAAGGACTGCATCAAAGAACTGACTGAAACAGTGGAACTTCTGCTCAAAACAGTCAACTTCTCACATCAGAATTTTGAGAAAGAGGAAAAAGATGAAAAACATGTTTGCCAGAAGCATGAGCTCTGGTGGGTGGGGGGGTAAGGTGGGGGACAACGGGTCTAGATTTGATTAGTAACATAATCTTGTACAAAATATATATTATATATATATATATATATATATATATATATATAATATAATTTTAAAAGCCATATGGAACCTACCACTAGAGAAACTCTTGAAGTATACATTATTATTTCAAGAAGGATTAAAAGGAGTTACCCTGTAACAGGAGGACCATTGCCCTTTCTAGACACACAGGCTAATGAAACAACACACAAAAACTTCAATCTAGAAATGGAACTGCTCCTAGATGCTGTTGATAGGGTTTCCATAGACCCCTGAACAATACAGCCATCGCCCCTGTCTTGTTACCCACCAGAACAGGATGGTAAGACCTTACTGCTCAGTAGGTTCCATAGACCCCTGAACAATACAGCCACTGCCCCTGGTCTTGGTCCCACCCCACGAACAGGATGGTAAGACCTTACTGCTCATAGGGTTCCATAGACCCCTGAACAATACGGCCATCGCCCCTGGTGCTTGGCTACCCACAGAACAGGATGGTAAGACCTTACTGTTGAAGACACTACATACGTGAGCTCTAGAACAAACAAGGATAAATCAAGCTGGTGCCGACTGCAGAGCCTCCTCTCTACTGCCAAGTGTTCATAGTACTGGAGGTCCTGTGCATGCATTCCTTACAACCTGGTGAGTCGTGAACTTCAGTAACAACTGGCCTGGCAAGATATGCCCACCAGTGCAACAGTGACACCAACATTATGGGAGGAACCAACCACTGTTACCTGTATCTAAGTCAACTCTAGGATGGAGTCCATACCCGACATGGATAGCAGGCTTAGGAACCTGAGGACATAGGTGAGAACCTAATACTAGTTTTCTACTAAATGTTAGATTTAGCTGACTCCTAATGATTTACTCTTAATATGCATGTAATAATGCATCTCACAACTTAACCAGAGAAGTTTCCTCATGCAAAGTGGATGTAACACAGGCTCACAAACTAGACAACGTGCAGAGAACAGGACCTGCAGAGTGCTTAGCCCTGAATAGGACATCTTTATCAAACTTCTGTCCCACTCCCAAGGCTCAGAAATCACTGAGGAAGAGGGGGGCAGAAATTGTAAGAGCCAGAGGAGGTGGAGAGCACAAGGAAATAGAGTTTTCCAGACAGCTGGCCCAGTCACTCATATAAACTCACAATGATGGCGACTGTATACACTAGTTCCATGCGATCTCAAACCAGACAAAACCACCCAGCATACCATGAGGAAGTAGGAAAGAAGCTCTAACCCCACCTCGGGAAATTCTAGCAACAGATGGCTACTGGGAGGGACAAACATCTTTTTTCAAGGATGAGACTCTTGACAGGGTCTCCCTTTAGTCCCAGCTGGTCTAGAGCTCACACATGTAGAACAGGCTGGCCTTGAACTTAACAGAGATCCACCTGCTCTGCCTCCCTAGTGCTGGGATTAAAGGCGTGGTGCCACCACGCCCAGATGACTCTTGGTATATTAACCAGGCGCTAGTTGATGGACCCATGCTGAAGGACATTTGGGGAACACAAATTAGATAGACTAATAGGCTTTATTGAATATATAACATAGTACATTAAATTGGGTGAGGAGACATAGGGAGATGTGGTATAGAGGAGGGAATCAAAATATCCATCAAATTATATTGTACAGAAATTGCAAAAAAAAACGAAAAATCTGCCAGCTCTTTGCATGCTTTTCCTTTTAATTGGAACTGAGGGTTTTTTTTTTAACAATATCTTAATCTGGGGTGGGAGAGATGGCTCAGCGGTTAAGAGCACCAAATGCTTTGGGCCAGAGGACCCAGTTTGATTTCCCAGCACCCCAGGCAGCTAAGAACCATCTTTAACTCCAGTTCCAGGGGAATCCACGGCCCTCTTCTTACTTCCGCGGCATTGCACGACACGGGTGCACCAACCGCATGCAGACAGTGACACTCACACATCGTAAAAATAATAAATAAAATTTTTTTAAAAAATCATTAAAAAACTATCTTAATCTAATTTTGTGCATCAATGCAATACATCTTTATCATACTTCAACCCCACCCCCTATCTGTAGCCCCACAGCTCCCCTTCCCCTCCAGATTTCATTAATTGTCATATATGTTTTAGGCGCCTATCCAGTAAGTTGGTGACCCCAGATGCCATTGGTGTGAGTTCATCCACGGGAGCCTGGCCAGACCTATCTACCATCACTCCCTTAAAGAAGAGCAACTCTCTCACACCCAGAAGTGACCAATTGCCAATAGTTTTGAATATTCCTAAGATTGTGTGTGTGTGTGTATTTTTGTGTGTAGTGTGGTCTATGTGTGCTGTGTCTATAGTCTTTGTAAGTGAATGGCCCGTGTGCAACACATGCCCTACGAGTCCAGAAGAGGACACTGGAATTCATAAGGGCATCAGAACTGGAGTTACAGTCCATTATGAGCTGCCCAGTCTGGATGCTAGGGAATAGAAACTTAGCTTCTCTAAGCACACCCGTCCCCCCACCTCTTTTTAAGTAATTAGTTCTAGGGAGAAGCAGAAGCCTCTAAACTACAGAGCCAAAGGCACCTTGAGCCACATCCATGGCACCCAAAGTGATTGGTCCCTGTCTTCTCGTGACTCCATGGATGCTCTGACCCCTCTACATAGCTCAGTCAGTAAAGTGCTTGCCTTACAGGCACAAAGACCTGAGCTCAATCCCCAGAAAGGCCAGGTGTGACAGTGTGCATTTGTCCTCCCAGCAGTAGGGAGGAGGAGATGAGTGGATCCCTTGGGCTCAATGGCCAGCCAGCATAGCCAAGCAGTGATAAACAGCCAGTGAGGGGCCCCCTGTACAAAAGAAAAGAAAGAAAAACATCTGGATATCTGAAGAACAAACTGCCAAGGTAGTCCTCTGGCCTTGACCCTTAACACACATGCTTATATACATGTATGTGCCCCTACAACATGTGTCCCAACAAATACACCTACACACCCAAATACACACATGCACACAAACCAGCAAGACCTTAGGTTTCTGTGAGACAGTAGAAGGAGGGAAATGAAAAGAATAAAAGGAAAACAACCCTATTTCATCTCACATTCAAGATTACCCTCGTTAATCCTTCTGGATCTAAAAATCCAGCTGGTTTCCCAGTAGTATTCTGAAATAATTCCTCTTTAACAAACTCTGTTCCCTTCTCAGAAAAATGAAGGGTTCTTCAACTAGGATTCATTTGAGTCTTTTTCAAGAACATGGTAATAATATACAAGGCAATGTGGTCTTAGAATAAGTGAGTAATACTCTAATTTCCAATGTCAAATAGATATAAAGTTGGAGTGTCACAATGTTTTATCTCCATTAGCCTTAATTATTATTATTATCTACTATAGAATTAAGCAAAAAAGCTTTTTGCACTGCTAGCATCCTAAAAATAAATCTTCCAGTGTTAACAGGCATGAGCCTCTGATGTTCTGAATACAAGATGTAGCCATGATTTATGTCCCCCTCCTTCCTTTACCTCCTGGTCTATTTAAAGCAATATATGAAACACATGGATGGCTTTACTATTTTTTTTTTTTGTAAAATTCCATGGAATGGCTTACTTTTCCCTCTTCCCTGCCTACTGCAAGGCCATCTCATGGCACCCCAGGTAAATCTCCTTTGATGTGATGCGGGGAGGAGGGAAGGACCGGGCCTTTCCTCCCATAGTGACTGTGACTGCCACGTCCTACCTGCTTCTCATCTATACAACACAACGAGCACCCTATTTCCCTCCATTCTCTTACCATTTTTCGCAACAGAGCCCTATGTGTATATGTGTTCAGGTTTGCATGCATGCATGTGTGTTTCAGGGCATGCAGAGGCCAGAAGGTGTCCTTCATCAATCACTTTCCATCTTGTCTTTTGAGACACGGTTTCTTATTGAACCTGTTCCTCACTAACTTGGCTCCACTGGCTGGGTGTGGGGATCAAACACAGGTCCCCCGGCTTATGTGCCAACTCAGCACAGGCTGAGCGCCTCCCCAGCCCCACAGTGTAGCCCTTTATGAACTACTCATTTCACTAGAACAATATTATTGAATCCATGCTCACTGGAGGCAAAGACAAGCCGAAGGGTGGTTCAGAGCACTGAAAATGCTCAATGTTGAGGCAACAGCTCTTCCACTCTCTACCTGCAGGACCTGGAGCTAGCTGTCCCTTCACCCTGTACCTCCATTTCCTCCCCTGTGAACATAGAGAAAAAAAATGGGACTTCCACCTTAGAAGCTCCTTAAATAAATTAAGGCTTACAATGCGCTTGGAACAAGGCCTAGTGTGTAACACGTCTCAGCTGGTGTCAGGAGCTCCTGTCAGTACTGCACATCACATTCCTGGCAATGCAAAAATAAATAGGGCCTAATGCCTGCCTCGTGTGTAGAACTCATTCACTGATTGAACAAATATATACTAAGTACCTACCGGGCAGCAGGCATCATTCAGGGGATATAACTATGAAAACTTTGTCAATGTGAAACAATAAATAGAAAATAAATAAGACCCTAACAGGAAGGCAGATAATTACAAGTTCCATAAGGAATGATAACACAGTGCATGGGAAGAGAGGGACTATGGTAGGAGAGGGGCACCTGAAGTTGAAATAAGGCAATGTCCTCCAGGAAACAGGAATGCCCAGGCAGAGGGGACACGGACCAGAGATGACAACGTTCTTTGAGGAACAGTTAGGATTCCAGTGTAGACAAACACAGGGGGACCTCCTCTCGGCCCCGAGCTGCCGTCACCTCCCTCTTCGGCCCAGCTTCCCCGCCTGACGCCAACTTGCCCTTCCTCCCCCCCTCCGCCNAAAGGTGACTTCCAAAGAAAAGAGTTTATTCGGCTTACATATTGCCATCTATCATTGAGGGAAGTCATGGCAGGAACTGAAGCAGAGACCATGGAGGAATGATACTTACTGGCTTAGTTCCCCTGGGTTGCTCAGTTATCTTTCTTGTGCAACTGAGAGGTGGCATTGATCACAGGGCTGTATCTATTAATAATTACAAAAATGCATTATAGACATAGCCAAGGCCAATCATATGGGGGGAATTCCTCAATTGTAGTTCCCTCTTCCCAGATGTCTGTAACTTGTATCAAGTTGACAAAAATAACTAGCATGCTCTTAGACGTCAGGGAATTAGAAAAGGGCCATGGAGTTTTTAAGAGAAGATAGAATACAGTGATATAAAATGAGAAAGGTGAATAATAGAACAGGAAAGGTTAAATGGGGTGGGAGTAGGAGGACAGAGTACAGGCTTGGATATGGGGAGGGGAAACTAGCACTAATGACCTATTTACAAAGCCCAGCACCCACATGGTGGCTAAGAACCATCTTTAACTCCAGTTCCAGGGGAATCCCAAGTCTGATGCCCTCTTCTGACCTTCATGGCATTGCATGACATGGGTGCACCAACCTACATGCAGAAGTACACTCATACACATAAAATGACTAAATAAGTAAATAAAGAAAGAAATAAATTTTTAAAAGCCATATGGAAACCTACCACTAGAGAAACTTCTTGAAGTATATATGTATATATTTCAGAAAGAGATTAAAAGGAGTTACCCTGTAACAGGAGGACATTGCCCTTTCTAGACATCACAGGCTAATGAAACAACAACAACAAAAACTTCAATCTTAGAAATGGAACTCCCTCTCTAGATGCTGTTGATAGGGTTCCATAGACCCCTGAACAATACAGCCATCGCCCCTGGTCTTGGTTACCCACCAGAACAGGATGGTAAGACCTTACTGCTCATAGGGTTCCATAGACCCCTGAACAATACAGCCATCGCCCCTGGTCTTGGCTACCCACCAGAACAGGATGGTAAGACCTTACTGCTCATAGGGTTCCATAGACCCCTGAACAATACGGCCATCGCCCCTGGTCTTGGCTACCCACCAGAACAGGATGGTAAGACCTTACTGTTGAAGACACTACATACGTGAGCTCTAGAACAAACAAGGATAAATCAAGCTGGTGCCGACTGCAGAGCCTCCTCTCTACTGCCAAGTGTTCATAGTACTGGAAGGTCCTGTGCATGCATCCTTACCAACCTGTGAGTCCTGTGAACTGCAGTAACATCTGGCCTGGCAAGATATGCCCACCAGTGCAACAGTGACACCAACATTATGGGAGGAACCAACCACTGTTTACCTGTATCTAAGTCAACTCTAGGATGGAGTCCATACCCGACATGGATAGCAGGCTTAGGAACCTGAGGACATAGGTGAGAACCTAATACTAGTTTTCTACTGAATGGTTACATTAAACTGACTCCTAATGATTTACTCTTAATATGCATGTAATAATGCATCTCACAACTTAACCAGAGAAGTTTCCTCATGCAATAGTGATTAACACAGGCTCACAACTAGACAACTTGCAGAGAACAGGAGGCTGCAGAGTGCTTAGCCCTGAATAGGACATCTTTATCAAACTTCTGTCCCACTCCCAAGGCTCAGAAATCACTGAGGAAGAGGGGGGCAGAAGATTGTAAGAGCCAGAGGAGGTGGAGAGCACAAGGAAATAGAGTTTTCCAGACAGCTGGCCAGTCACTCATATAAACTCACAATGATGGCGACTGTATACACTAGTTCCATGCGATCTCAAACCAGACAAAACCCCAGCATACACATGAGGAAGTAGGAAAGAAGCTCTAACCCCACCTCGGGAAATTCTAGCAACAGATGGCTACTGGGAGGGACAAACAGTCTTTTTTCAAGGATGAGACTCTTGACAGGGTCTCCCTTTAGTCCCAGCTGGTCTAGAGCTCACTATGTAGAACAGGCTGGCCTTGAACTTACAGAGATCCACCTGCCTCTGCCTCCCTAGTGCTGGGATTAAAGGCGTGTGCCACCACGCCCAGATGACTCTTGGTATATTAACCAGGCGCTAGTTGATGGACCCATGCTGAAGGACATTTGGGGACACAAATTAGATAGACTAATAGGCTTTATTGAATATATAACATAGTACATTAAATTGGGTGAGGAGATATAGGGAGATGTGGATAGAGGAGGGAATCTGAAAACCATCAAATTATATTGTACAGAAATTGCAAAAATAAAACAAAAATCTGCCAGCTCTTTGCATGCTTTTCCTTTTAATTGGAACTGAGGGTTTTTTTTTTAACAATATCTTAATCTGGGGTTGGAGAGATGGCTCAGCGGTTAAGAGCACCAAATGCTCTTGCAGAGGACCCAGGTTTGATTCCCAGCACCCACATGGCAGCTAAGAACCATCTTTAACTCCAGTTCCAGGGGAATCCAACGCCCTCTTCTGACTTCCGCGGCATTGCACGACACGGGTGCACCAACCTGCATGCAGACAGTACACTCACACACGTAAAAATAATAAATAAAATTTTTTAAATCATTAAAAAACTATCTTAATCTAATTTTGTGCATCACATGCAATACATCTTTATCATACTTCAACCCCACCCCCTATCTGTAGCCCCACAGCTCCCCTTCCCCTCCAGATTTCATTAATTGTCATATATGTTTAGGCCTATCCAGTAAGTTGGTGACCCCAGATGCCCATTGGTGTGAGTTCATCCACGGGAGCCTGGCCAGCCTATCTACCATCACTCCCTTAAAGAAGAGCAACTCTCTCACACCCAGAAGTGACCAATTGCCAATAGTTTGCAATATTTCTAAGATTGTGTGTGTGTGTGTTTATTTGTGTGTATGTGTGTCTATGTGTTTGCTGTGTCTATAGTCTTTGTAAGTGAATGGCCCGTGTGCAACACATGCCCTACGAGTCCAGAAGAGGACACTGGAATTCATAAGGGCATCAGAACTGGAGTTACAGTCCATTATGAGCTGCCCAGTCTGGATGCTGGGAATAGAACTTAGCTTCTCTAGCACCCGTCCCCCACCTCTTTTTAAGTAATTAGTTCTAGGGAGAAGCAGAAGCCTCTAAACTACAGAGCCAAAGGCACCTTGAGCCACATCCATGGCACCCAAAGTGATTGGTCCCTGTCTTCTCGTGACTCCATGGATGCTCTGACCCCTCTACATAGCTCAGTCAGTAAAGTGCTTGCCTTACAGGCACAAAGACCTGAGCTCAATCCCCAGAACAGGCCAGGTGTGACAGTGTGCATTTGTCCTCCCAGCAGTAGGGAGGAGGAGATGAGTGGATCCCTTGGGCTCAATGGCCAGCCAGCTTAGCCTAAGCAGTGAGTACACAGCCAGTGAGGGGCCCTGTCAAAAAGAAAAGAAAGAAAAACATCTGGATATCTGAAGAACAAACTGCCAAGGTAGTCCTCTGGCCTTGACCCTTAACACACATGCTTATATACATGTATGTGCCCCTACACATGTGTGCCAACATATACACCTACACACACAAATACACACATGCACACAAACCAGCAAGACCTTAGGTTTCTGTGAGCAGTAGAAGAAGGGGAAATAAAAAGAATAAAAAGGAAAAAACACCCTATTTCATCTCACATTCAAGATTACCCTCGTTAATCCTTCTGGATCTAAAAATCCAGCTGGTTTCCCAGTAGTATTCTGAAATAATTCCTCTTTAACAAACTCTGTTCCCTTCTCAGAAAAATGAAGGGTTCTTCAACTAGGATTCATTTGAGTCTTTTTCAAGAACATGGTAATAATATACAAGGCAATGTGGTCTTAGAATAAGTGAGTAATACTCTAATTTCCAATGTCAAATAGATATAAAGTTGGAGTGTCACAATGTTTTATCTCCATTAGCCTTAATTATTATTATTATCTACTATAGAATTAAGCAAAAAAGCTTTTTGCACTGCTAGCATCCTAAAAATAAATCTTCCAGTGTTAACAGGCATGAGCCTCTGATGTTCTGAATACAAGATGTAGCCATGATTTATGTCCCCCTCCTTCCTTTACCTCCTGGTCTATTTAAAGCAATATATGAAACACATGGATGGCTTACTATTTTTTTTTTGTAAAATTCCATGGAATGGCTTACTTTTCCCTCTTCCCTGCCTACTGCAAGGCCATCTCATGGCACCCCAGGTAAATCTCCTTTGATGTGATGCTGGGAGGAGGGAAGGACCGGGCCTTTCCCTCCCATAGTGACTGTGACTGCCACGTCCTACCTGCTTCTCATCTATACAACACAACGAGTACCCTATTTCCCTCCATTCTCTTACCATTTTTCGCAACAGAGCCCTATGTGTATATGTGTTCAGGTTTGCATGCATGCATGTGTGTTCAGGTGCATGCAGAGGCCAGAAGGTGTCTTCATCAATCACTTTCCATCTTGTCTTTTGAGACACGGTTTCTTATTGAACCTGTTCCTCACTAACTTGGCTCCACTGGCTGGGTGTGGGGATCAAACACAGGTCCCCATGCTTATGTGGCCAACTCAGCACAGGCTGAGCTCCTCCCCAGCCCCACAGTGTAGCCCTTTATGAACTACTCATTTCACTAGAACAATATTATTGAATCCATGCTCACTGGAGGCAAAGACAAGCCGAAGGGTGGTTCAGAGCACTGAAAATGCTCAATGTTGAGGCAACAGCTCTTCCACTCTCTACCTGCAGGACCTGGAGCTAGCTGTCCCTTCACCCTGTACCTCCATTTCCTCCCCTGTGAACATAGAGAAAAAAAATGGGACTTCCACCTTAGAAGCTCCTTAAATAAATTAAGGCTTACAATGCGCTTGGAACAAGGCCTAGTGTGTAACACGTCTCAGCTGGTGTCAGGAGCTCCTGTCAGTACTGCACATCACATTCCTGGCAATGCAAAAATAAATAGGGCCTAATGCCTGCCTCGTGTGTAGAACTCATTCACTGATTGAACAAATATATACTAAGTACCTACCGGGCAGCAGGCATCATTCAGGGGATATAACTATGAAAACTTTGTCAATGTGAAACAATAAATAGAAAAATAAATAAGACCCTAACAGGAAGGCAGATAATTACAAGTTCCATAAGGAATGATAACACAGTGCATGGGAAGAGAGGGACTATGGTAGGAGAGGGGCACCTGAAGTTGAAATAAGGCAATGTCCTCCAGGAAACAGGAATGCCCAGGCAGAGGGGACACGGACCAGAGATGACAACGTTCTTTGAGGAACAGTTAGGATTCCAGTGTAGACAAACACAGGGGGAAAGAATATAGCAAGAGATGACGGCACGGACCGAGTCGGACAAAGCATTAAAAGCCTGGAAGACACTAGTGACATTACTACACACGCACTACAGAAAGCTTCGGAGGGCTGTGTGGGGAGTGACGCGCCTGCTACACTGAGCAGATACCAGATGGAAAGACATTCTCCTAGGAGTCAGAATGGGACAGGCTCACTAGCTGCTCCTGAGAGCTTTCTGAACCCTGGTGTGCGGATGCCAGGTCTTAGCTCTTGGAATCTCACGTGGTACACAAGGAATGAACAAGCTCACCCCAAAGCCTCACGAACCAGTGGCTCACTGCTTAAAACACTCAAGTGTCGCCGGGTGTGGTGGCGCACGCCTTCAATCCTAGCACTTGGGAGGCAGAGGCAGGCGGATCTTTGTGAGTTCAAGGCGAGCCTGGTCTAACAGAGTGAGTTCCAGGACAACTGGGACTACAGGGAGACCCTGTCTCGAAAAGACAGACAAAAAAAAAAAAAAACACTCCAAGTGACCCCTGCTCCGCCTTGTTTTTGGAGAGAGAGAGAGGATTTTTTAATTTTTTCTTCTTATCATATTTTCAAAGAAAGTTGACCAACAATTCCATCTTTGAAAATGTCCAGTTTCCGGGGCTGGAGAGATGGCTCAGCAGTTAAGAGCACCGACTGCTCTTGCAGAGAACCCGGTTCGATTCCCAGCAACCCACAATGGGTGGTTGAGAACTGTCTTTAAATCCAGTCCACACGGGAACCGATGCCCTCTTCTGACCTCTCACAAGTCCTGCGTCATTATTGGAGACCATACTGGCATGCATGCATGCGACATTGTTGCACAAACCTACATGCAGACAGTACACTCATACACATAAAAAATAAATAAGTAAATAAATAAATGGAAATCTAAAAAAAAAAAAAAAAAAGAAAATGTCCAGTTTTCCAATTCCATTCTGGAATAGTCTTGGGGGGAAAAAGAAGCAAGAAACATTCACTGAGCACTCCAAGGAGGAATCCTAACTTCCCAACACACCAAACCTCTGCATTTTCCTTCTTACTGTCTGGATACACACCAGTTCACTCTTAGTTAAGTTATCTAATCCTAACATTCATGGTCCCAAATGCACAGCACAATTAAAGTCATAACAGGGAGGATGCGGTAGACAGAACATTGATAATGATAAAAAACAAATTAATGAAATGCAAGCAGGAAATAAAAGAATCGAAGTCAAGAAAAAACTATGCTAGGGCCACTACAAAACTCAAAGGCGACATCACTGAAGAGTTCAGTGCTGTTCTGTGTCTTCCGATTTATAACAAAGAACAGTATAGGGGATTGATTTCTATGCAAAATCGTCAAAATCAGCAAAGTTTCTGCATGTGATAGGACCAACTGGACATGTTCTTGCACTCTAGACACAGTGGCAGGGAAACTCAGATTCTAAAATGAAAGCCACTCAATTGCTCACAAGGAACTCAAACTAATCTCTGAAAACCAACTTTTTACTAAATTATATAAACTTTATGAGTATTTAGACACACAATAAGTAAATGTATTTTTATAAATGAAAAATTAAAAAGAAACATGCATTTAAATATCCTATATCACAGTAAAACTATGGTACAACGTAAATATCTACTGTGCTCAGAGAAGAAGGGTTAAACCCTATAGTACATACAAACCATAGGATAACACAGAGAAGCTCAACAGAAAAAAATAATCCACATGTACTGGCAGGAAACATAATGTCTAAGACAAACCGATTTAAAAAAAAAAAAAAAACTGCCAGGCCATATCTAGAGTCGTGATGACTAATCTTAATTGTCAATGTCATTAAACTGAGAACTGCCTATTAGGAAACCACATCTCTACAGATATCTGTGATGGAATCTCTAGAGACAATTAGATCCTGAGGGCTCTGAATGGATGAATCCCTCGATGGATTCATAATGTGATGACATCACTGGGAGGTGGGAAAAGGTAGCAGGTGGAGCCTGGTGGGAAAAAGTGTGCCACAGAGGTGTGTCCTGGGGTAGTATGTCCTGCCTGGTCCCTCCTGCACTCCCCCCTCCCTCTATCTCAGCCTTGTGTCCTGCTGCCGCAATGCTCTGCTCAAACACACAACATCGGTTGATCAAATGAACCAGGGATCCAAAACAAATCCTTCCTAAGTTGTTTTTGGTATGTATTATACCACAGTGACACAAAAGTAAATTAAGAGTATGTCTATTTCTATTAAAATACATAAAATGCTCTATACGTATACATAAATGTACTACATTCATAGAGAAACAATGAGGTGACAAACACTGGAAAGTGCCAATCAACACTTTCTCCCCAACTGCCTTTATGTCAGAGATAATTTTCTCCAAAGCACCTTTGTGACCCTGTTTTAACCAATGAATATGACCTGATTTGAGTGAGCACGGCTTCCATAAAGCTATTGTTTTCTTGACAAAAAAGGATCAGGCTTACCTAACAGGCATTCGTTTCCCTCTGCCCCTTCCTGTGTCTTCAGCCTGAAAACCAGCCACAAAATCTAGAACTAGGGCTGCCATCTTGCCACCACAAGAACACAAGTCCCCAACAGTGGGGCTTAAAGGGGACCTGTAGATAGTTCTGCTAGTTCTGTACTGCACTCCTCCAGACTTCTTATCCTGAGGAGAAAATAGGCTGCACTGGTTAAACTTAGTAGAGAGATAAAGAAATCCCAACTACTTAATACAGCAAACTGAGAGCTATGGTTATACTAGAGAAGAAAAGAGAGTGGGTGTAGATTTAAGTCAGCTTTATCTATTTTTTTAAATAAGGATCTTGTATAATAATTTGTCATTTTAATTAATAAAAGATCAATGTCTAAAATGGTATTTTAATATAGTTACCTTTCTCATCACTGTGACAAAATGCCTGACAGAAACAAGTCAGGACAAGAAGGATTTATCTTGGCTCATAGTCCCAGATGCTTTCAGTCCATCACAGTAGGGAAGTCAAGGTGGCAGGGTACAAAGAAACAAGGTAAGCCGGGCGTGGTGGTGCACACCTTTAATCCTAGCACTTGGGAAGCAGAGGCAGGCGGATCTTTGTGCGTTCAAGGCCAGCCTGGTCTACAGAGTAAGTTCCAGGACAGCTGGGGCTATAGGGAGACCCTGTCTCAAAAAACACCAAAAAAAAAAAAAAAAAAAAAAAAACAGAAACAAGGTAAGGCATCACACAGTTTGCACATCACTCTCCAAATATTAAGATGTTCCTACACACACCTATGTTATCTAACTGTTCCCTCAATAAAAAATCCACAGTCTTCCAGAAACTTCTCTTGTTCCAGCTATATTTTTCAATCCATTAGGCAGCATCTTAGGATAACAGACTTCACGGCTTCTGTAGGCGCCATGTGTCGTAGTCACCACCACGTGGTCCTGGGCAATTATTTTTTGTTCTTCTCTAGTTTGCTTCTCTGATATTGTGATAAAACTCTGACCAAAAACAACTTGCAGAATAACAGTGTTTATGTGCCTGGCAGGGTATAGCCCCTCACTGGGGAAAGCAGAGGCAGGAATTTAAGAGGCCAGAAGTGGAACAGAGACCATGGGTGGAGTAGCCTGTACGAAACATAGTAGCCTGCACAAAATGTAGCAGCCCGTATGCTGAGAATTATGCAGTGCTCCTGCACAGAGCTTCTTTTCCCTCATCAACCTAACCTGCCCTAGGCAGGCGACCATAGCAACAGCTGAGTCAGAGACCTGGGCCAATTACCAGGTGACAGGATGTCTGCACTAAGAAGAGAGTGGAATGCAAACAGTATATAAACCCTAACCTTGCCCCCAATAAACGAGTCTGCAGGAACTCGCCTTCTGCCTGCTTTCACCAGACTCCCAGAGTCTGCATGTTGACTCTGCACCTCTCACCCCCTTTTGTTCACAGTCAGACCAAAAAGTTCCCCAGCATGCCCGGGAGATTGATGACACATGGGAATGATACTTCATGGCTCACTGCCAGGACCACATTCAGCTCCCTTTCTCATCCAACCCAAGCCCACTTGCCCTCTCACAATGGGCTGGGTTCGACTACATTAATTGTCAATTAAGAAAATGCCCCCATAGGCATGCCCATGGGCCGATCCAACACATGCAATTCCTCAGTTGAGAGTCCCTCTTCCCAGGTGTGCCCTGTTGACAACTGATGCTAACTATCTGAGTGGAAATGCAGGAAGGAAACAACCCAGAAACAGGGACATCACTGTGAAGCACTGTGCTACACTGAATGGAACTCATTGAACTCTGGGGGAAGCTGGTAGCCTGGGCTTCACCCCCTTAATGGCTGTGATCTCACTTGGGCAGATCATTGATCAGGTCTTTGGGCCTCAGGGCAACATGAGATAGCAATAGTCCTTCTGGATTTGGCAGGAAGTCAAATGGGCCAGCAACAATTAATTATTAAACATACCATTGTGTTGGTAGCTTTCTTCTTGAATTAGACCTAATTTTCCCGGGCATCCTGTAATACTTAGTTGTTCATAGCACAGCAGTCAATTCATTCCCATAATGGCATTCAACAATCTCTTCTTTGCAAATGCTACCATATGACCACAGTATCAGAGAGAAAACTATCTAGATAGCAGTACTATCAAACAGGCCGACAGTCAGTCCTACGAAGGGACCGCAAAGGCCTATGGATTCACTGAGCATATTAAGTGTACAGGGACCTTGTGATCATGGACAAATGATGCCTGTACCCTAGGGTAGGGAGCTGATTTGGAAAAAGAAGCACGAAATGAGGTTAGAGTCAAGCTAATGAGGATTCGGGGCTGGCAACCTTGAATCACTCCAATAATGCTCTTAATTGCCATCAATATCATTTCAAATCACTAGAATTAAAAATGGCTTTTTAAAACTATGGCTGTTTTACTAACTTAACATCACATAAAAGTATGTTAACCAGAAATGCATTGTGAAATGTAAACACTCATTCTGTAGTTAATGTTAGTTTCTGTTGAGTGCTGGGCTCCAAAGATGCAGAGCCATAAGAAAAAGCATTTTGTGTCAGAACTAAACAGCTTTGCAAGGTAATATCTCTTAAAAGAACAAAAGAGGGGGTGTGGGAAGTCATATTAGCTAGGAAAATGCAGTACAGTAAACTCTGATTCTAGTTAAGAGAGGACATAATGACACAGAGATAATTCATCTCTATCTCATCCCATTATCCAGTAATTTAAATCTTATTTATGACTCTATCTGCTTATCAAACACCAAACAGCACTGCCAAGGAGGCACTGTCTCCAGTGAGAGAGAGTCCACCTTCCTTCCCTCTGCAAAACAAAGAAGCCATCACTTTAAGTGATCTCTTTCATAATAACAAAAACACAAGGGGCATTCGTGTGAGCAAAACACTCAGTGGAAATTCTTGGCACACTTTATACACACACGCGCTGTCCCCTCAAATCTCCGTGTTTTGAAGGACACCAAGGCAGAGTGTCTATGAGCCTTCACGATTTCCCTTCTGTCATTATTAGTGCTGAAATAAGGACTATGCACACAGTCCACCCACTGGCTCTGCGATCTTTTTTTTAATTACTTTTTTATTATATATATTTTTTGTACAAGATTATATTACTAATCAAATCTAGACCCATGTCCCCCACCCTATCCCCCCACCCCACCAGTGCTCATTTTTTTATCTCTTTCTCAGTCTTTCTCAAAATTCTCCATGTGGAAGTTGACTGTTTTGAGCAGAAGTTCGCCGTTTCAGTCAGTTCTTCGATGCAGTCCTTTCTGTTGTTGTTGTTGTTGTTGTTGTTTCCAATATGCATCACTCCCAACTACTTGGACAAAAGCTCAAGGGGCCATGCACAAGAAATACTTGCAACTAGGTAATTGGCACTAGCATCCACAATGAGGGATACCATCCATTGTTTGTTTTTCTAGGACTGTGTTACTTCACTCAGCATGATGTCTTCTAGCTCCAGCCATTTTCCTGCAAAGCTCAGGATGTCATCTTTCTTTTTTTTTTTTTTTTAATTTTTATTTTATTTCTTTCTGTATGTGTATGAATGTACTGTCTGCATGCAAGCTTGTGCACCCGTGTCGTGCAATACCGCGGAGGTCAGAAGAGGGTGTCGGATTCCCCTGGAACTGGAGTTCTCCTGGAATTGGAGTTTCAGACGGTTCTCGGCCGCCATGTGGGTGCTGGGGATCGAACCCGGGTCCTCTGTAAGAGCGGTCGGCGCTCTTAACCGCTAGGCCATCTCTCCAGTCCCAGGATGTCATCTTTCTTTACTCTGCATAGAACTCCATTGTGTAGATGTACCACATTTTCTCTATCCACTCGTCAGTTGAGGGGCATTTGGGTTGGTTCCAGCTCCTTGCTATTGTGGAGAGAGCTGAAATAAACATGGCTGTGCATGTATCTCTGCAGTAAGATGAATCCTGTGGGTACATAACCAGGAGTGCTATGGCGGGGTCAGGTGGCAAGTTCATTCCAAATCTTCCAAGGGTTCTCCACACTGCTTTCCATAGTGACTGTATGAGTTTACATTCCCACCAGCAGTGGATGAGTGTTCCTCTTTCCCCACAACCTCTCCAGCACTTGGTACCATTTGTTTTCTTGATCCTAGCCAGTCTTATTGGAGTAAGATGATATCCTAGAGTGGTTGTGATTTACATTTCCTTAATGATTAATGATGTTGAACACTTCTTAAGATGTTTCTCAGCCATCTCTAATTCCTCACTTGTGAAGTCTCTGTTCAGGTTTTTGCTCCATCTATTGAGTGGGTCATTCGTTTTCTTTTTTTAAATTTCTATTTATGTGTTTGAATGTACTGTCCGCATGTAGGTCTGTGCACCCGTGTTGTGCAATGCCACGGAGGTCAGAAGAGGGTCTCAGATTCCCCTGGAACTGGAGTTCTCCTGGAATTGGAGTTACAGATGGTTCTCAGCCGCCATGTGGGTGCTAGGGATCGAACCTGGGTCCTCTGCAAGAGCAGTCGGTGCTCTTAACTGCTAGGCTATCTCTCCAGCCCCCATTTGTTTTCTTTCTTCTTTGTTTTGTGAGTAGTTCATGTATTCTGGAAATCAATGCTTTGTAGATGTTTCTGCGGTGAAGGTTTCCTCCCACTGGCCCTGCTATCTTAATCACTGTCTATGTGCAGAAAAATGCTATTTCTTGCCTTTCTCATCTGAAAGGATAATTTCCTATTTCCTCTATTAGCCCCTTTTCTTGATATTCCAACAATACGCCTGAAAAGGCAACTTAGAGAAGGACTTGTTTCAGCTCATGGTCGGGGATCTCAGTGCATTGTGGGTGCACAGCATGAGGCCTTTTGTCACATGAGGTCAGGAAGCAGAGTGAGGTGAAGGCTGGTGCTCAGCTGACCTGCTCCTTGGCTCTTCCGAATTTCCTCTGCAATTCCAGCTCGTGGGGTAGCCCTGCCCACATTCAGAGTGGGTCTTCTCCCCACAGATAAACATCTCTGGAAATACTCTCACCCAGAGGTGCACCTCCTGGGTGATTCCAAATCTTCTCAACCTGACAACTGTAAGCAATCATCTTGTTTATCAACTGAATTTTTGTTTTCTTTTTTTTTAATTTTTTATTTTTGTATGTGTATGAATGTACTGTCTGCATGTAGGTCTCTGCTCCCGTGTTGTGAAATGCCGCAGAGGTCAGAAGAGGGTGTCAGATTCCTCTGGAACTGGAGTCAAAGACTCCAGCCGCCGCCATGTGGGTGCTGGGGATCAAACCCGGGTCCTCTGCAAGAGCAGTCGGTGCTCTCAACTGCTAGGCTATCTCTCCAGCCCTGAGTTTTTGTTTTCAACCAGTTGGAAATCCTTTTCTTACCTAAGAAAAGGGTTGTCACATATTCCGATTGCTGTATGTTCCATTGTGTTGGGGCTGAACAGATACAAATCCACTGAGATGCAAATGGAATCCTCACAGTAAACATAGCACTTAAGTCTCACTGTTGTCCTCACATAACTCAGAAAACCAGCATTCAGAGAAGTTAAGTAACCTCCATAATCACACAGAGAGCCAGGCAGAAACACAGTTGGTTCCCAAGTTTGATCTGGGAGCCTAGATTTTCAACCACTGTGCTATAAAGTAATAAAGATACCTCGAACTTGAAAGAAAGTCTTCTAGTTATTTTTACCTTCAGTCAAAGCTCTCAAAATCAGTTGCTTCTTCTATTAGGTCAAGGAGGTCAAAAGAGGGGGGCAGCCTTGGAGATGACACAGAGATTGAAAATGGCCCTGTTCGAGGGAGGCAGCCACCAGTCACCTGCACGGGAGGCTGCAAAAGAGAAGATCCCAAGGTCTCCCAAACCTAGATTTTTATATGAAATTTGTGACTTTCAAGCAATGCAACCAATTCAAAGAATCAGCTCCTACTAAAGTATGTTATATGTCTTTGTAAAAGTGTCACAATGAAGCCCAAACCCATTAATTTGTACAATTAATATTCTCTAATAAAACACTTTTTTATCTTTTTTTTTTTTTTTTTTTTTGAGACAGGATCTCCCTGTAGCCCCAGCTGTCCTGGAACTCACTATGTAGACCAGGCTGGCCTTAAACTCACAGAGATCCACCTGCCCTGCCTCTGCCTCCTGAGTCCTGGGATTAAAGGCATGCACCACCATACCTGGCATAAAATACTATTTTTTTTAATTTTTTTATTTGTTATTTTTTATGTGTATGAGTATACTGTCTGCATGTAGGTTGGTGCACTCATGTTGTGCAATGCAGCAGAGGTCAGAAGAGGGCATCGGATTCCCCTGGAACTGGAGTTAAAGACGGTTCTTAGCCTCCATGTGGGTGCTGGGAATCAAACCCGGGTCCTCTGCAAGAGCAGTCAGTGCTCTTAACCGCTGAGCCATCTCTCAAGCCCCATAAAATACTATTTTTAAGGCATCATGAACACAGGGGCTGGGGAGATGCCACCGTGGGTAAGCACCCTTACTGCACAAGCATGGAGACCTGAGTCTGAAGATCCAGCACCCACATAAAAAGCCAGGAGCCTGGGAGCCCAGTGCTGCGTGAAGCAGACACAGAAGGATCTCTATCTCATGCTGACTGATAGTGCCAGGGTCAGGGAGACACTCTGCCTTGGGGGGATAAGACAGAGGGTGATCCATCAGAGCACCTCCTGTCAGTCCTACACACAAGCACACACCACACACACAGACCATGAACATAATCAAGATCCAACAAAACACGTGTGTGGCCTAAATTACCAATAAGCACCCACATTAAGATCTCAGCTTTGGACTGTATTTTTTTTTTTTAATTTATTTCCATATGTGTATCAATGTACTGTCTGCATGTAGGTCTGTGCACCCATGTCGTCCAATGCCGCAGAGGTCAGAAAAGGGTGTCGGATTCCCCCAGAACTGGAGTTCTCCTGGAATTGGAGTTACAGACGGTTCTCGGCCGCCATGTGGGTGCTGGGGATCGAACCCGGGTCCTCTGCAAGAGCGGTCGGTGCTCTTAACCGCTAGGCCATCTCTCCAGCCCCCAAACCGTATTTTAAACAAAATTCTGGTGGAAGAAATGTGACAGTGGCTGTAAAGAACAATATTCCTACCGCCCTGAGAGTATCAGCTTAAGCAGCTATGGAAACTTAGCTCCCGCCCTCCCCATGCCCAGGAACACTTAACCTGCTCCTTAAGTCGTGCCTTTGGCTGCAAAGGTTTTCTTTGGTCAGGTAGAAAATGACCTTGCTGGTTCTATTTATTATTTAACAGAATTCAGTCCTGAAATCCCTGCCATAATCCATAATAAAATACAGAGAGCAAAACTTAATCGGCTGTAAATGTACAGTAGTTAGTATTCACCGCAAAATGCTAATAATTATTTCCAGAATGCCATTTCTCTTCCTGGCCTTTTGACCAAGTTGGTTAATGGACTGAAACTCAGGAAATAATGGAAATAATTTAAACTGAGAAATTACCAACCACACATCAACCTTGGAGGGAATCACATCCCCCCCCTCCCCCCCAGTGCCAGTGACGCCAAGACCGTGGCCCATGGCGCATGTCTAGCGAGGAGAGTAATCAACCAGTGTGGACGCTTAAAGCACTCCAAAAGGAGAGGCTAATACTTCAAACATAAGTGGCAAATCATTACAAATTATACTGGAGAAATAGCTCAGTCAGTAAAATGTTTGCCTTGCAAGCCTGGGGAACCGAGTTCAATCCCCAAGAGCCCACATCAAAAGATAAAAGAAAATTTTAAAAGCTAGGTATGGTGGCGTTTGAAATGTAGTCAGGTGAATCCCTCTGGCTCACTGGCCAGCTAAGTTATCCTACTCAGTGAGCTCCGACCAATGAGAGACGTTGCCTCAAAAAACAAGGTGAACAGCTCCTGAGAAACAATACCTAAGATTATTCTCCGGCCTCCACATACCTGCACACATGAACACACAACACACATGTGCTAATATCCACACATACAAATCCACCACACATACAAATCCACCACACATACAAATCCACCACACATACAAATCCACCACACATACAAATCCACCACACATACAAATCCACCACACATACAAATCCACCACACATAAAGTGTCTAGCATCAGGATTTCTCAGGAGAACACTACAAATCTAAAGGTTAAAGTAAGATATGTACATACGTGAGGTATATATATGTAAGATACTTGCATCCCACAATTTTTTTTTTGAGATAGGGTCTCCTATAGCCCCAGTTGGCCTGGAACTCACTCTGTAGACCAGACTGGCCTTGAACTCCGCCTGCCTCTGACTCACAAGAATGCTAGGATTAAAGGCATGCACCACCACGCCTGGCTTAAAGGCAGTTCTTAGCTGCCATTTGGGTGCTGGGAATTGAACCTGGATCCTCTGCAAGAGCAGTCAGCACTCTTAACTGCTGAGCCATCTCTCCAGCCCAAATCCCATGATTTTAAAGAGTGTTCACTAATGGCAGTGCAATGCCACAAGATCCAGCACCAAATTCTCTACACAGATACTAACTGCATCTACCGTATACCGTACTACACCCCTCAAACTAAGGGAAGCACCGAATCATTTTCAAAAGCATTTGTCTTTCTGGTCCTTTCCTTCAAAGAAGAAATCTCAACACAGATTGTGGACTATGAAGTACAATTGCCACTGTAGTCAGACACATGTGAGCATTTTGTGACACTGAATGTGCACCCTCCCCAAGACTTGGCAAACTTTCCCAGAGAAATTCCTGAACAGGTTTGTAGAGGGGCACACACACGGATATCATCTAAGCCTTTCTGGTTGTTTGGTTTGCTTTTTATTTGGGAGATTATGGGAGTTGAAGGCACCCAGGTCTCTACTGCTGAGGGAACACAAGTATGCTGGGTGGAGCATTCACTATGGAATATTCTACACCAACTGAGCTCTTACTGCATTATCCACTACCAGGGAGTAACTTTGTAGACGTCCCAAACGTGCATGTTGGAAAGCTGAAATACTACAGCATAGAAAGTATCTTTATGAGGGGAAATTTTCTATTTATATTCAGTATTTGCTATTTGGTTAATTTATAAAAAAAAAAAAAAAACAGTATTTTATTTCAAGAAACAAAACTAGGGGGCTGGAGAGATGGCTCATTGTTTAAGAACACTGGCTGTTCTTGCAGAAAACCCAGGTTCAAATCCCAGCACATACCTGGTAGCTAACAATCGTCTGTAACTCCAATCCCAAGAGATCTGACACCCTCTTCTGTCCTCCAAGGGCACTGCACAACACAGATGCCCTTGCACACATGCAGACATAATACTCATACACATCAAATAAAAATAGATGAGAAACAAAAATAAACTACTTACATTTACCCTGGGAGAAGTACAGCTTAGACCATTTTTACAGGTAATGATAAAAGCTACCAAAGATGCATGTGTCCTTCCTATAAAAGCACCCAACATACCAACAGCACTGCCAAAGGACACAGAATGGAGGATAGCCACCTTGACCCACAGAGGAGGAGCTGATGGGCCTTGGGCACAAGGCTAGACCTTCAACGAAAATGCCACAGCCCTGCAAGTTTTCAAGAAGCCACTTCCTTCTCTGCATATTCAGAGAAAAGTTGCTAAGGAGTGAGCAGAAAGCCAAATAGCCTGTGCCCTGTGGACTCCCTGTGGAAATGCAGACTAAGCAGATATTAGGATCCTGGGGACCCGATTTCCTGGGTACATCTACAGGGCCAGGAGAGGATTCCACAGATGTACCCCAAACTGTTCCTGTGCAAGCCCCAAGTCCCAACACTGCAAGATTGGACAACTGATTCCACATCTGCCCACAGCTGACCTGCTTTTCTGCAGCCAAGCTCACCAAAGCTGACCTGTGGTTATGACAGAGCAGCATCCGAAGTGGTGGCTTCCTTGGAAGGAACTTGTTCCAGTGATTCCACTGGCTCAACACATCACCTATCAACCTGCAGGATTTGCTAAGGGTAGGCAGCCTAGCATGTGGCTGTAAACAAGTTCTCGCCTTTTTTATGCCTGGTGATGCCTGTGACCTTCTCAGACTGCATCCTAAAATGCATAAAGTAAAATTCCACAGGACTGCTGATGATGCTGGTTACATCAAAACACTCCAAGTGAGAACCCAGATAACTTGTAAATGGCACTAAAACATGGTGCTGCTGGCGCAAGGCTCACTCAGCAGCACAAGGGCCTCATCCTGAGGGCCTCAGGATGATATTTATTTTTATGCTAGCTCATCAGCTTATTAACATGCTGTATTAGTCACTTTTCTGTTGGTGTGATAAAGCACCATGACCAAGGAACTTATAAAAGGAAGAGTTTATTTGAGCTTACAATTGACAGTTCCAGGGAATTAGAGTCCATTGTGGCTGGGAGGCATGGCAGCTGGAGAGGCATGGTGGCTGGAGCAGCATGCCAAGGGTCACATCTCACAAAGAGCACAGGAAGCAGAGAGAGGGTGACTATAGACCATGAGGCTTGTTAAAACTCACTAAGCCTGCCGCCCCCAGTGACGCACTTCTTCCAGCATGGCCACACACACCAAGACCTCCAAAACCAGTGCCACCAACTGGAAACAAACGTCTGAATACCTATAACCTATGGGAGACACTCATTCAAACCACCACATTCCACTCCCTGTCCCCCATAGACTCCTGACCATATAAAATGCAAAATGCATTCAGTCCAACCCCAAAAGTCCCCATAGTCTCCACCAGTTTCAATGCCATTCAAAAGTCCACAGTCCAAAGTCTCTTCTGTGACTCAGGCCAATCTCTTAACTGTAAGCTCCAAAACAAGACTGAAAACCAGCACGGCAAACACCAAGTCGAGTAGCTCCACATGCAACTTCTGGGACTTGACTTCCAAAGGGCTTAGACAGCTCAGCTCTTCCAGCTTTCCTTGCAACACACATCTCTTTCTTAGGCCAGTACCACTCGCACTATGCAGCTCTCCTTGACAAATATCTCACAGGTCTGGCATCTCAAATGTCTTCTTGGGGTCTCCGCTGCCAACCAGGCTTCACATTCACAGCTTCATGCAATGGCCTATCAGGGCCTACTTTATGCAGGGACACCCTTGCTGCGCTCCACCTGACCTTGGCAGCTCTCTGAAACCATGGAGGAAGAACTGATGACCCCTTCATTCTTGCAAACTTCATGCCTCTAAAGCCAGCACCACGTGAATGAAACTGCCGAGTTTGGCTGAAGTTTTGGGATGGACCCTGGCCTATTTCAACCACATTTGCAACTTTTCTCTGCCCTGGACTTGTTGGAGGATTAGCTGGGTGTGGTCTTGCCCTGAAGGTACTGATTCTTTTGTTTGCTTGTAAATCTCGAGGCCCTTCCTTAATCACTTTAATCGCCTTATCAAAAGGAAACTCTCCTTCACAAGCCTTGGCCCCACCTTTAATCTTCCTAGTGCAGTTATCAGATCCAAACTGTACATTCTGCATTTCTTTCTGCCCCATTTGTTCTTCTTCACTGTAGAGCTGCACAATATTCACCATTAAAAGCCACACCACCATTTCTACATTAGGCTGTCTTGAAATATCCTCCACCAAAGACACCAGTCCATTGCTTTTCAACTTAGCATCAGGCAAGCATTTGGGCTGCAGGCAAACTGCTGCCAGACTCTTTATCAAAATATCCCCGTTGCTGCCTAAGTCTTTATTTTCCCCTGGAACCACATCTTTTGCAGCCATGCTTTCTTCCAGGCCTCCACTAGAATGGCCCTTTAAGCTCTGCTTACAGTAGTCAACAGCCTTTCTAGCCCAAAGTTCCAAAGTCTTACACATTTCACCAAACATCCACATGGTCAGGTTCTTCACAGCCAACAGCCCACTCTCTGGTACCAAATTACTGTATTAGTCACTTTTCTGTTGCTGTGATAAAACACCATGACCAAGGAACTTATAAAAGGAAGAGTTTATTTGAGTTTACAATTGACAGTTCCAGGGAATTAGAGTCCATTGTGACTGGGAGGCATGGCGGCTGGAGACGCATGGTGGCTGGAGCAGCATGCCAAGGGTCACATCTCACAAAGAGCACAGGAAGCAGAGAGAGGGAGACTGTAGACCACGAAGCTTGTTAAAACTCACTAAGCCTGCCCCCAGTGACACACTTCCTCCAGCACGGCCACACACCCCAAGACCTCCAAAAATAGCGCCACCAACTGGAGACAAACATCTGAATACCTAGAGCCTATGGGGGACACTCATTCAAACCACCACACATGCTCTGGATGTTTCTAGAATGCCATGTGTGGTGGTTTGAATGAGAATGACTCCCATAGGCTTCAAGTATTCAGACATTTTGTCCCCAGTTGGTGGTGCTGTTTGGGGAAGTCTAGGTGTGGCCATGCTGGAGGAAGTATGTCACTGTGGGGTGGGCTTAGTGAGTTCAACAAGCCTTGCAGGTTCCAGTTGCTCTCTCTTGACTTCCTGTGCTCATTGGAGGATATGAACCTCGGCTTTCTGCTCCAGCCCCGGCCACCATGCCTCCCCATCACAATGGACTCTTAATTCCCCAGAACCGTCAATGGTAAGCTCAAGTAAACTCTTCCTTTTATAAGTTCCCTTGGTCATGATGGTTTTATCACAGCAACAGAAAAGTGACTAATACACCATGTAATACTGAATGCCTTGGAGAGAGTGTAGTTCCACCCTCACCAGGCTACAAATATATTTCTGATTGTGGCATACAATGCTGCATCCAATGTCTGTGCCATTTTCTGAGCCCTTATGGCCTAATGGACCAGAATAAGGTACCCTGTCAGTGACCTGGGAACTGGATTTACCCCCTCAGAATACAACCATCTCACCCAACCTGCTTCTTTCTTGATGCTACCAATACTATGGCTGGCCAGAGCTGCTGACCTAACAGTCCCATCAGGTTCCCACAGAAGCTCAAGGGTTAACTAAACCTTGTCAGATTGTTTAGCTGGAGGTTTCCCTGATGAAAAACAGAACACATTTTAGTAGCAGGAATAAAATCTGTAGTGGAGCATCTTTCAGAGGCTGTGTCACACACTCGGATTATTAAAATGCATAAGTGAACACAGCATTAACAGGAAGCTAAAAGTCTTTTTGAGTCAATTTGTATTTCCCCATTAAATGCCATTAACACATGCTTGGAAAATGATATACAGATAAGCACCACTTTATCTACTCAGTGACTCATACCACCATGGCAGTGTGGAACTTTAATCACAGGCCCCACTCCCAGTACTCCAAAAATCTACATTCTGCGAACTCAGCTGATCATGTAACTTCTGCGTCTACAGAAGTGAAAACTGAAGATGTCACAGTGGGAAGTTTATCATAGTCGTTTTTCAGTCTATACAACCGGGTAATGTGCAGACGTGGGAGAGAAAGCAGCCGCTCACTGGCTTCCAAACTGACATTCTCCTTCTGCACAGCTGCATAGGCATATTAATATTCTTACTTAACATTCAATTGTGGGCTGAATATGGTAGAGCACACCTTTAATCCCAGCGTTTGGGAGGCAGAAGTTGGGGGATTCCCATGAGATCCAGGCCATCTTGGTCTACCTAGTGAGTTCTAGGCCAACTAGAGTTACAGAGAGACCCTTCCCCCCATCAAAAAAAGAGGAAAAAAAGAAAAAAAATCAGTAATGCATACTTTAATTCATTCATTCAGACTATTTAATGTTGGAGTGTCTGTATGACTTATTAAAATGCTTTGTTTGGGGCTGGAGAGATGGCCTAGCCATTAAGAGCACTGACTGCTCTTGCAGAGGACCCAGTGTTCTAGTTTGTCCTCCATTGCTGTGGCAAAACACTCTGACCAACACCAACTTGGGGAGGAAAGGGTTTATTCAGCTTACATCTCCTGGGTCACAGTTCATCACTCAGGGAGCCCAAGGCAGGAACTCAGGGCAGGAACCTGGAGGCAGGAGCTGAAGCCATGAAGGAATGCTGTTCACGCTTTGCTCCCTGGCCATGCTCAGCCTGCCTTCTTATATGGTACACAACCTGCCCAGGGTGGCCACCACTCATTGTGGGCCCACATTGCTCTATAATCAAGACAATACTCCAACAGATGTGGCACAGGCCCAAATCCAATGGAGCCAATTCCCCAACTGAGGCTCCCTCAACCCAGGTGTGTCAAGTTGACACTAAAGCTATCCAGCACAATTGACACCTTGTCAACTTGACACACAAAACACATCACTATTAACCACTACCTTTATAGTTCTTATCCCAAGTATGATGTTAACATTAATCACAACTAAGACAGTACAACCTTAAAAGCCCCACAGTCTTAAAATGTCCCAACACTTAAAAGTTCAGTCATTTAAAGTCTCTTAACTGTGGGCTGCTGTAAAATCCAAACAAGTACGTCTTATTTCAAAGGGAAGAATCAGGAACTCTCAAACAAAACAACCTAAGTCAGCAAAGTACTCAAGGCTGAACACCTGGGACTCACTCATGATCTTCTGGGCTCCAAAGGGTTTCGGCAGCTCCCCCTCTCCAACTCTGCCATCCGTGGCACACACAGCTCATCTTGCAGGCCAGGCCAACTCCATTCCACACCTGCCTCTGCTTTGGTGGTCGTCCCATGGTCCTGGCATCTCCAAAAAGCTGGGGTCACACTGAAACTGAGGCAGCACCTTCCCCAATGGTCTCTCTGACTCTCCTGGTGAAAAGCCTCAGCTTTTCTCCATGACCCCTGCAATCCCTGGTTCTTCACTGCAACCAAGGTGCACTTCCCCCAATGGTCTTTCCTGACCTTCACAGTGCCAA
This sequence comes from Rhizomys pruinosus, assembly GCA_009823505.1. Classification (NCBI taxonomy): domain Eukaryota; kingdom Metazoa; phylum Chordata; class Mammalia; order Rodentia; family Spalacidae; genus Rhizomys; species Rhizomys pruinosus. Next base: position 115,197 of record VZQC01011187.1, on the reverse strand, counting down.
GCCTCGGCTGCTCCTCTGTGGCCCCTCAAATTTCAACACAGAACCATATAGGAGACTCTTACACACTACCAAGTCCTGCTTTGGCTTGAGATGGAGGCTCAGGCCCCTTCTGGAAACAGCTTCTGTGTGCTGACCTAGAAGAAATTCTTCCCAGAAGATTTCACCACAGTGATGCTGGTTCTCTTGTTACTTACAGCTGATTTTTCAGCCCCACTAACCAGCATCAATTGTCCCCAGTACAACAAAGACTTCAGGTTCTGGTCTTGTTACTTACAGCTTGTTCTTCTCAGCCCCAGTGACCAGAGACCCACAGTATTAAACAGTACCTGATGATCTCCTTCCCTTTGAAACTAGAAAACTTCACAAGCCAGGCCTCCATTTTCTACAAATCCTTCCAGCAAAACTGCTCCAAGCTCCCAGCAACACTCTTTAGGCATTCAATGATTTTTCCCAGCCCAAAGTTCCAAACGCTCCACATCCTTCCCCAAAACACACCAAGGTCAGGTCGTCACAGAATACCCCACTTCTGGTACCAATTTCTGTTCCAATGGACTAGTGGCCAGCATGGGTTTGATTGAATCCCTCTCTTGGTACCAATTTCTTTCTGTTTGTTTCTCCATTGCTGTGACCAAAACCCGTGACCAACACCACAGTTCATCACTTAGGGACCCAGCAGGAACTCCAGGGCAGGAACCTGGAAGCAGGAGCTGAGCACAGGCCATGGAGGAATGCTGTTCACTGGCTTGCTCTCCTGGCTCATGCCCAGCCTGCCTTCTTATACGTGTAACACTACAACTGCCAGGGTGGCACCACTCATTTCGGGCTAGCCCCCTCCCACACTGCTGAAAATCAAGACATACTCCACAGATGTGGCCACAGGCCAATCCAATGGAGCCAATTCCTCAACCCAGGTGTGTCAAGTTGACACTAAAGCTATCAGCACACGCGGGTTCAATCCCCAGCACCCACATGGTGGCTGAGAACCACCTGTAACTCCAATTCCAGGAGAACTCCAGTTCCAGGGGAATCCAACACCCTCTTCTGACCTCCGCAGCATTGCATGACAGGGGTGCACAAACCTACATGCAGACAGTACATTCATACACATAAAAATAAATAAATATAAGGGAGCTGGAGAGATGGCCTAGCGGTTAAGAGCGCCGACTGCTCTTACAGAGGACCCGGGTTCGATCCCCAGCACCCACATGGCGGCCGAGAACCGTCTGAAACTCCAATTCCAGGAGAACTCCAGTTCCAGGGGAATCTGACACCCTCTTCTGACCTCCGCAGCATTGCACGATATGGGTGCACAAACTTGCATGCAGACAGTACATTCATACACATACGGAAATAAATAAAATTAAAAAAATAAATAAATAAATAAAATTTAAGAAAACAAAGTTTTAAAATGCTTGGTTCATTTTTAAATATGTCTACTATTTTATTATTTTCAAATACTGTCAGTAACTTTACCAAGATGACAAGAAGAATATTTACAGTGAGCAATTTTTGTTGTTGCCACTATTGTTGTTTAAGTCAACAAGTTTAAGACTGGCAAGAATGCTCAGCAGGTAAAGTACTTGCCATCATGCCCCAGGACCAGAGTGTGATCCTGGGACAAACATGGAAAGAGAGAACTGACTCCCTCAAGCTATCCTCTGACCTTCACACAGTACCATCACACACATCACACACATGATAGATGGTAAATTGATGATTGATAGATAGATAGATAGATAGATAGATAGATGATAGACAGACAGATGATACAAACATTCAGACATATACACATGCATACATACATGCATACATACATACATAAAGAAGTATAACAGGCATGGCTCTTCTGAGGGACCATGGGAGCCTCTGTCTGGTGTCTCACCTCTAGTGAGAACTGACAGTCCTCGTTCACACAATGAACAGTAGTATTTTTAATTATTAGAAACATATTAAGAGTATCATGTATCAAAATAACCTAAAAATCAATCAAAGAGTTAAATAAAAAGCCTAAATGGAAACATATCTCAAAGAAAACAAGAGAAGAGTCTTAGAGATGTTCAGTAAGAGGCAAATACTTCTAAGATGTCAAAAGCACAATAAATAACGCAAGACTATAAACTTGAGTCCATAAAAGCAAATACATTCTACCCTTCAAAGGATACGGTTAAGACAATGATTGGATAAGCCACAGGCTGGGACTGGATATTTCTAAGCTGACTACCTGATAAATGAATATAAAGAAAAGTATAAAAACAAAACAGCATAGCCACAAGAAAGTGGACAATCTGAACATCTTCCAAAAGAGGACATGGTTCTGCCCACAGCTGGGGGATCAGAGTTCAGACCCCAGCACCTATATCAGGAAGCTCATAGACACATGTAACTCCAAGATGCTCAATGTCCTATTCTGGCCTCCACAGGCAGCAACATACACAAATGCACATACACATTGTCTAAAATAAGAATAAAGATAGCTGGGCATGGTGGTGCACACCTTTGATCCCAGCACCTGGGAGGCAGAGGCAGGAGGATCTCTGTGAGTTTAAGGCCAGCCTGGTCTACAGAGTGAGTTCCAGGACAGCTGGAGCTACAGGGAGACCCTGTCTCAAAAAGACAAAAAAAAAAAAATTTTAAGAATACAATCTTCTTAGTTGTTAGAGAAATACAAATTAAAATCCAAAATGTAGTATCACTCCACACCTATTGAAATAGCTAAAACAACCTGACATAGTGGTACATGCCTTTAATCCCAGCACTCAGGAGGCAGAGGCAAGGGGATCTCTCTGAATTTGTAGGTAGAAAGAGGCCACCTGAGGCTGCATTGTGCTAAATTACCTGCTTGTCTGTTTGCACTGAAACCTGGCCGTAGGTGAGATTTGCTTATATTAGCAAACTCTGTGAGACAGATCCCTGGTATTAAAACTCTAACAAGAACTCCTGATGTTTACAGAGGATGAGGCAGGGGGTCTGAAAGCAGGCCTGAGAGATGACATCATTCTGCTTATAAAAACAAAGGGCTGTGAACAAATAAATGAATTCTCCTTCACCATCATCTGAGGGTCCCCGAATGAATTAATGTACGTGCCTGTAAATTAAGCCCTTTAGGCTTAGGGATTGCGGGGAATGCTAGCAGGTTTTGGTTGACAGGGGTCAATCTGTAGACTGCAACCCTGGGAAATGTGTGGTGATTATCTGGCTGGATTTGACTGGACAGAGGCTTACAGTTGGTCACCAGTCTGTGAAATCTGTCTCAGAGTGTGACTCCCAGGCAGGTGGAACTTATTTGGTCACAGAATGGCGGTGACAGCTTCCTACACCACCACCACCACCACCACCCCCGGCCCTTTTCATTCCCCTTGATCTTGCAGGTGTGGTACAACCTTCATGAGTTCAAGGCTTGCCTGCTGTTGGAGGGTTGGCAGGGCACTTTGGAAAATCAACAGCCTACCTCGCATGTGGACTGGCCAATCTGCTCACTTTCTTTACCAATTTCTTTAAAACACAGATAGGCATTGAGTTTATGGACCTGGATGAAATGAAGGACTTGATGCTCCGAGAAAAGAGCAAGCACAGGCCAACCTGAACACCTGACAGAATGTTCATCATTGATTTATTCAACCTGAAGAAACTCGAAGTATCTATCAAGTGACTAGAGAACCAGGGTGTACAGGATATAATAATACTATTCCACCCAAAAACCACCTAAGATGTCAATTACAGTTTTTTAATTAAAAAGCTTGTAAACTGAGCTATTGATACCCAGAATGGCATGAATGAATTGCAGAATAGTTATGCAGAGGGAAAGCATACAAGAATATGTACACGGTGATTTTTTTTTTTCAAAGCCAATGTTTAACGGTGATTGTTTAATGCAAGGAAATTTGGGAGGGATGAATATTTACTATCATGGGGCTATTTAGTTTTTGTCAAGTTGAGGCTAGAGTCACGAGTGAAGACAGAACCTCAAGTGTGGCACTGTGCCCATCGGACTGGCATGTGCCCTTGTCTATAGGGAATGTCCTCCATGACTATTTGATGAGAGGACCACCCCACTCCAAGCAGCGTGCCCCCCTCCATGGTCTCTGTCACTTCCTGCCTCTGGGTTCCCCCTTTGACTTCCCTTGAGCTAGACTATCAACTGTAAAATGAAATGAACCCTTTCCTCTCCAAGTTGGTTTTGGTGAGTGTTTCATCACAGCAACAGAATAGTAATTAAGACAATTATGGAGATGGTTTCAGGATATCTGCATATGTTAAAATGTATAACCTTAGCCAGGAGTGGTGGTGCACGCCTTTAATCCAACACTTGGGAGGCAGAGGCAAGTGGATCTTTGTGAGTTCAAGGCCAGCCTGATCTACAGAGTAAGTTCCAGGACAGCCTGGGGCTACATACAGGGAGACCCTGTCTCAAAAAGACCAAAAAAAAAAAAAAATGTATAATCTTTTAAACATTCAAAACAATGTAGTTCCTTATGTCAGCTATAACTTAATTAACTCATCTTTAAAGCTAAAATAAATGCATTAAGTTCCAGGAGCATCAAGTCCTTCATTTCGTCCAGGTCTATAAACTCAATGCCTATCTGTGTCTTAAAGAAATTGGTAAAGAAAAACTGACTGGGGCTGGAGAGATGGCTCAGTGGTTAAGAGCACCGACTGCTCTTGCAGAGGACCTGGGTTCGATTCCCAGCACCCACATGGTGGCTAAGAACCACCTTTAAGCTGGGCATGACCTCCACAGCATTGCACGACACGGGTACACCAACCTACATGCAGACAGTTCACTCATACACATAAAAAAAATAATAAATTTTAAACTTTAAAAAAAAAAAGGAAAGAGAAAAACAGACTGGTTTATGGTCTGGCTGAGCCAAGGAGAGAAAGATGCCGAGTTCCTCTCCCTGCTTTTCTGGAGCTGCTGGTCAATCATATAGGAAAGAAGAAACAAAACCCAGGAATTGCGCATGCATGTGACAACATGCCTGGGCAAGGGCTATGTGAAACCTCTTCCTAGAGCAGGCTTCTCCCGTGGGCACACGCTGGCTCGTCCTCCAGCGCACTCTGGACTAGGATTCTTCAATCTCTCTTTCTCACAGCATGGGATTCTTCGGGGATCAATGTTTAGAGTCCCTGTTTCAAGAGGCTGAGCCAAAGAGAGGGACACAAGTGTCTCTCTTCAGAATACCTCCTCTTGCCAGGCGTGGTGGTGCACACCTTTAATCCTAGCACTTGGGAGGCAGAGGCAGGCAGATCTTTGTGAGTTCAAGGCCAGCCTGGTCTACAGAGTGAGTTCCAGGACAGCTGGGGCTACAGGGAGACCCTGTCTCAAAAAGACCAAAAAATAATAATAATAATAATAATAATACCTCCTCTTACTGGACATGGTGGTGCACATCTTTAAACCTAAAACTCCTGAGGCAGAGGCAGGTGGATATCTGTGAGTTCAAGACCAGCCTGGTCTACAAAGCAAGTTCCAAGCCAGCCAAGGATACATAGTAAGACCTTCTCTCAAAAACAGAATATCTGCTCTACTGCTATGGCGTCATATGATTATTTGACCTTATAAATACACTCTGAGGGGCTGGAGAGATGGCTCGGCAGTTAAGAGTGCTGGCTTCTCTTGCAGAGGACCCTGGTTCTGTTCCTAGCACCAACATTGTGGCTAACAACCATCTATAACTCCAGTTCCTGAGGACCAACACCCTCTTCTGGCCTCCACAGGCATTGCACACACCAATGTACTTCCATACATTCAGGCAAAACATTCATACAGATAAGTAAATAAATAAATAAGCAAACAAACAAACAAACACTTTGAGACTTTGAGATAGGGGACCTACTTCCTAAAAGAATAATCCAAACTCAGATTTGAAACAACTTTGTTCAAGGTTATAGAGCTAAGTCCCTGGCTAGCAAACACACAAACATTTTATATCATGTTAAATGAGTGCTTCCCAAAGCACTCTATGATTTCCTAAGATCAATAGCAGCTACTGGGTAAACATATTTATACCATTTATTTGCCCAGAAAATTTGTTTTCATAGACCATACATGGGCAAATGTCAGCCTTATCATTTCAGGATCATCTCAAATTCTGAAATTAATAGGGTTCAAATTCAGGTTGCAGTGACTTACCAGAACCACTCAGTTCTGATGTGTCACAGGCCTGAGAGTCTGGAGTCAAGATCGTCAGAAAACAAATTCAGGATCAGCACAGCTCCAGACAGAAGAGAAAGGCTGATGACCTTGCCTCCACCTGGGAGATCCAGGGGAAGACAGACACATAGACAGGTACATGCTTGTGTGTGCCCAACTGGGGAAGCCAAAATGTCACTCAGCCATCCTGATATTAACGGATACCATGCCTGCCCCTGGTAGAGATTTAAGAAGCTTATAAGAACTTGATACACGAAGTTGTGTGTAGAATCACGCTGAACAGAGAGAGAATACAACCCAAACGCTTTGTGCAGTAGAGCTGTTTTGAGCTCAAAAACACCCATGGATAATACATCCTGGCAGTGGCATGGCCAGCCGCAGGTCACCTTTACACATGGTAGAGTCCATCTGCAACTATGCCCCTGGTCAGACTTAGGAGGAGTCAACTCGGTCAATGCTTCCAACTTCTAGATGGTGTCCTAAGAGCATACCAACTATCAAACTCACAAATGTTGATAGCACCTCTCTCACAGAGATAATATTGCTTATGAGTTATGTTTGGGCAGCAATAACTCAAACACGCAGATTACCCCCAGTTAGCAATCACTGGCCACACTGTCACATACTTACTTGAAAACTCATGAACTGATAAGAAAAATACAGGGGTGGGGGACAGAAAAGACCACTCTGTTCCAACGTCCCTTTCTTGAGCTAAAATGCAACCAGATTTACAAAGCTCTTCATGAGAAAAATGTCCTCCACCGTGCTTTGCAAATGCTTCCCAGATAACAAGTCCTTCCAAGGAAAGCTAGACATTCTGATGTTCACGCGGCTGACTCCAGAAAGGAGGGTGCCAACCCTTGGCATTCTGCTGCTTTGCTTACAACCAAATTCTAGTTCTTCAGATCCCCACCCTGCCCACCACCCCTTGAGTAGGTAGCTATTCAATTCCAGCAAAGACCTGTAGAAGAGTACTCGTGGAAACGATGCTGGGCACACCCGTTTATTTTATTTCATGCATATAGTCTACTTTTCCTAAAATAAATCTCTGATACTTCCACGTCTGGCTCTGGATCCCAGGGCTCCCTCCACAACAGGTTTTTAGAAAAAAAGGAAAAGGAAAGCAGCCCAGCTGAATGCCCCATGCCTTTGGATTTGACTATAGTGACCTGATTTCATGCAGCCCCCAAACAGAACCATCAACGGCAGCATGTGGCACTAGTTGTTGTTGTGAACTATTACAAACCCTCTTCCCACAGCCAATTAATCATTTTGAACGTGTTATTAGATGCCTCTTCAATAACACTATTTCTAGCATCCTATTCTGAGACCACCATATGGGCCAAAATATTTAAAACATCCAAGCAACACCTAGGAAAACACAAAACTTCATTCTCCTCCTGCCTCCTCTCGTCTCTTCCTCCTCCTTTCTACCAAAGGCTTCACTTTCCTTATAGGGAACAAAAGGTTCTGATTTCCTTGTAGTGCTCTGACATACAGATGAGGTATTGACCCATGACTTTTCAAACTCCAAAATGTAGGCTTTGTTAAGATGAGTTTAATGTGTGGCCTGAAAGAAGAAAGATAAAGATTTTTTTTTCTCCAGAGAAGGAGACTCTTCTAACTATGGAGAGAACTCTTCAAAGGCTGTAGCCTGCTCTGCCTTAAGACATAAAGGGAAGCAAAACACTCTACTTTCTCTGGAGCTGATGTCTTGGTCTCTAGTCAGTTCTGGCTGTTTTCTTTCATGGGCTGCCAGCTTGTCCAGGCATAACCTTTCGATCCTACTAATGAAGCACATGCAATTAGATATTTAAGTATTAAACAGTATAATATATAGCCTTTCGATCCTACTAATGAAGCACACACAATTAGATATATAGTATTTAAACAGTACTAATTGTTATGGTAGGTTTCTTTGGTACAGACATGGATGTTTGGATGGTATGTTAATTCATGATTTACATTTTCTTCTGTTAAGTATGGCAGGGTCTTCATGTGGTTTATAACATCTCCTAACCATTAGAGGATGTAAGCTTGTGGCATCAGCCGTGGGTTATTCCTCCAAGGAGAGAGCTAATAGCCAATTAGATTTGGGATATATCTCATCCACCTGTGCCCCTTTTCTAAGCCTAGGGAACAATCTGCGGAAGAGGAGGCATGGTAGAATGTAAGGGCTTTGATTGGGGTTAATGGTGAAACTACAACAATATAGAATGGACACTCATTTGATCAACTTGATTGAACATACAAGCCCCCCCTGCTGGATGGTGGGACCCATGAGCTGTTTGGGTTTGGGCACAACTGCTTGCAATTGGTTTTACATGAAGGATGCTTGTACTCACAAATTATCACTTATTGTTTAAAAAAATGAAAACAAAACAAAACCAAAAAAGCAGAGAAAGATGCAAAAAACTTATGGCAGAATGCATGATCTGGGATGGGTAGGGGTGGGGTGGGGGGAAGAGAAGGGGCTATATGCCTGAACTGAATTGGAAAATGATGTATGAAATACACAAAGCATCAATAAAAAAAAAAAGAATAAAAAAAAAAGACTTAAAGGGAAAAGGAAAAACACGCCCTGCCCAGAAGGAATGCTCAAAAGCTCACTTGGTAAGGAACTGCAATGCTTTCCCACAGAAAGCCTGACAGCCCTTCTCCAGAGCTTCCCACGGAAAGGCACGTTAATAAAGCATGCTCATCGTCCTGGTACCTCACAGAGCCAACCTTGCCAATGGACTGGGGGACATGAGCTTTCAGTACATGGATCGCAGCACCACTCTAACCTGTTTGTCCCCTTTTCATTTTTGTATATGAATGTTTGCCTGCATATATGTGTACACACACCACATGTGTGCAATGCCTGCAGAGACCAGGTGGTATCAGATTCCTTGGAACTGGATGGATGGGTGCTTATTAGCCACCATGTGGATTCTGGGAACTGAACCTGGGTCCTCTGCAAGAACAGCAAGTGCTCTTAACAGCTGAGCCATCTCTCCAGCCCCTGTTCTGTGCCCTCTTAACAACCTCTGAGCTCATGATAAGCACAAGACCACATGAGAAAAGAATCCTGCAGGGCCCAACGGTGGTGGGCAGAATCTGACAACAGAGGCAGTTGGCGTAAGTAGGGGCCGGGCCAGGCCAGCTAAAGTGAAGAAGGGCTGCCACAGTCCCTCTAGAGAGAGGGAGAGGAGGTCACCCATGAAGGGAACTGCCTCTCCTCTGGCTAAGCAAAGCCTGGTGTCATGCAGCAGCTTGGTAAGGGGCCTGAGATGGGGCTTGTTTCCTTTTCTTCCAAATCACTGGTTCTCCATCTTTGGTTACACTTCTGAATAACTGTTGCAGTACAGAATGGAATCTCCCTCTGGGTGGAGGAATGTTGTCTCCTCCCCTAAGTATTAATCCAGTTGGGAAGATCCATGACCTGGCCAAGAGACCACCCCTCAAGAAGGATGGACCTCCCCTAGAAAGCCAGGTTCACCATAAGCCACACTAAAGAGATAGGTGGGATAATTACCCCTTCAATGAGATAATGGGGCTTCTCCTTCCTGTGATTCCCACCTCCTTGTGGAGCCTCTGACAGAGGGCAGCCTGGCTACATAGCAAGTCTCCCCACTTTCCTGAACTACTCGACAACAAGAAAACTTTTCCTTTCTTTCCCTTTCCCTTTCCCTTTCCCTTGGATGATCTCACGAACACTGGGCTTCACTTTCTCTCTAAGGCCCCTCCCACCCCACATGGCTTCCTACTGCCTGGGAACTAGCAGCTTCTCCAGGCTTAGGGCACTAGCTTTGCTTGCTCATTCGTTTGTTTGTTTGTTTCTCTTTTTCCATGATTCTCCCCTGGTGGGCTGCGGAGATTCACAGCTTGCTTGCAACCCCCACCCAGGGTGCTTTTCTTTTAAAAGCTAATCAAACTGTCCTCAGACTTCTGTTTAAGCTCCTTCTTAAACTCTGTCATTGAAACTAAGAACCCCAAGAGGGGACCCCAATTTTCCCAGGATCGTCCAGCAACCATGAAGAGAATTCCTTGAAATGCCAGAAGCACAAAGGCCAGGCCAGCAGCCCAGCGAAGCTCCCCAGACTCCACCCAACAGGATCCAGCCTGTCGTATGGCATAAGCAGCTGCAGCACAGCCACGGATTGGTCCAGTGTGACTCTCCTTCCCCTCAGAGAAAAGGCGGGAGCACCATCCCGTGGCCACTTCCCCACCGTCACCAGTGCACAGGCTTCCTAAGACATTATTCCCTCTTTACTTTTCCTTCTTGGTATTGTTACCCTTTTCCTGAGTTGAGTTCCTTGTCTCAGGATCAGGAAGAATGACAACTTAGGACAACAGAAGAAGGACAACCAAGTGAGGTCTCATTGAGAAAAAATAGTATCAGCAGGTGGAAGGGCGCAGACTCCAAGAAAGCCTACCGAAGAAAAAGCCACCCAAAAAAGCTCAAAGGCCCCAGTGAAGAGGAGGAACCAAGAAGCAGGAAGAACAGAGGCCCTCACATTTCAAGCCCGGGACACTATTTGATCCTTGGCCTTAAAAAACCTGATAGAATTCATGGTAAAACTTCTGTGTCCCCAGTTTCATCAGGTCTACAGACCGTCTGTTCTTTTGGCCTCGTGACCCTGCTCAGCGGCCTGCAGAAGCGAGCTGCTGGCTCCCAAGGCCTGTCAGTATAACAGAGTCTGCTTCACTAAGGAAGCACACATCCGTGGGGAGCAGGATCGGGAGATGGATGACAGCGACAGCTGTGCTGGGAATCCCTGGGAAACTGCGTCACTGGGCCTCACTGCAGTAGGCAAATGCCCACACTGGTCAAAATAAGCTTCCTGTGGGCAACTCGGAGACATAATCACCACAGACCTTAGGACCACAGTCTGTGCCCCAACCATGCAAGCTTAGCATCCCATCCTTGGTAAACCTATTAAAACAGCCAAATTAAAAGTGAAAGACAGGGGGAAAGAAAAAGATATTTATTCAATGTGGACACATTTGGAAAAGGGACAACAAGGATGTGCAGTGACACTCCAACCCGCCCCAGGCTCAGGTTCAGGGTCCTGAAGCAAGTATAGAGTTTGAGTAGAGAGCCCGAAATCTCCGATCTAAGCAGCCCCAGCAGGGGGGGGGGGGCTGCTTCCCAGCACTGTCACACAGAGTCTCTGCTCTCTGCAAACTGGTCTGACAAGTTATGGATCTCTGTCCCGGAGGAGTTTCCCCTTGGTCCAGACTCCAGGCTTTCTCTTCTCTCTGCACTAGATTCCTGGGGGAGTTCCCGTTTGCTGGAGTCCATTGTCTCAATAGCCTGATGGCCAAAGTGAGAAATGGCTGCAAATGTGTCTTTAGAGAATCTTTATCCCTGCCATGCCAGTTACATATCCCCATCTCACACATACACATACATACAGATGCACATGCATGCACACATGCACACATACATACACACACACTCACACACACAAAATAAATAAATAAATGTAAAAAAAATTAAATCCACACTTGTACAGGACATGGTAGCTCACACCTCTAATTCTAGCCCTCAGGAGGCAGAAGCAGGCAGATCTCCGCAAGTTCCAGACCACCTAGGGCTGCATATTGACCCGCTCTCTCAGGAAAACAAAGATCCAATTGCAGAAAATGGCCACACAGTTCACCAGGAATGGCCCCCTCCCTGCTTTTATGACTTAGTATTGGAAACCTCATTTATCTGATGCTGAGAATTAGCAATCATTTTTTGGAGGGGGAAGGAGAGGAGGAAGAAGAGCTAAATGATACACAAAAAGAATTAGGAAAATAAATAAAAATGGTACACTCCATAATGAACCCATGAAATATTAATACTCCTAAATTCTTACAAAAACAAGGTTCTGTGATAGTGGCCTCAGACCACAGCTGGTTATTGATTACTTGAAAAGTGATAGGAGTCACATATTTCCATGATAATTATTTGAATAAATGGGATAAAAAAAAATACTGATAAAATTAATTCCACCTGTTTGTTTTTTAAGCAGCCATAAACTATTGGGACATTTGGGGCTCTATTTAGCTATTCTAAGCCTCGCCTGCCCCCTAGTGTCAAAACTTCAGCAATGCAGGAAAATCACTTTTTTTTTTTTTAATTTATTTTTATTGATGTTTTGTGTATTTCATACATCATTTTCCAATTCAGTTCAGGCATATATCCCCTTCCCTTCCCCCCCCACCCCACACTTTTCAAGACAACCAAGTGAAAACAGTAGCTGACTAGTGAATGAACTTTGTGCTGGATAGCTTTGGTGTCAACTTGACACACCTGGGTTGAGGGAGCCTCGGTTGGGGAATTGGCTCCATTGGATTGGCCTGTGGCCACATTTGTGGTGTATTGTCTTGATTGTTGAGCAGTGACAGTATAAGAAGGCAGGCTGGGCATGAGCCAGAGAGCAAGCCAGTGGACAGCATTCCTCCATGGCCTGTGCTTCAGCTCCTGCCTCCAGGTTCCTGCCCTGAGTTCCTGCCTTGGGCTCCCTAAGTGATGAAATGTGACCCAGGAGATGTAAGCTGAATAAACCCTTTCCTCCCCAAGTTGGTGTTGGTCAGAGTGTTTTGTCACAGCAATGGAAGACAAACTAGAACAGAAATTGGTACCAGAAGAGTGGGGTATTGCTGTGACAGACCTGACCTTGGTGTTTTGGGGAAGGATTGTGGAGGCGTTTGGAACTTTGGGCTGGGAAGATCATTGAATGTCTAAAGATTGTTGCTGTGGAGCTTGGAGCAGTTTTGCTGAAGGAGTTGTAGAAGATGGAGGCCTGGCTTGTGAAGTTTCTAGTTTCAAAGGAGAGCAGAGATCATCAGGACTGTGTAATCTGTGGGTTCTGGTCAGCTGGGGCTGTGGAGAATCAGCTGTAAGTAACAAGAGACCAGAACCTGAAGTGAAACTTTTGTGGTACTGGGGCAATTGATGCTGGTTAGCTGGGGCTGAAAAATCAGCTGTAAGTAACAAGAGACCAGCATCACTGAGGTGAAATCTTCTGGGGAGAATATCTTCAAGGTCAGCACACAGAAGCTGTGACCCAGAAAGGGCCTGAGCCTCCATCTCGAGCCAGAAGCCGGACTTGGTAACGTGTAAGAGTCTCCTATATGGTTCCGGTGTTGAAATTTGAGGGGGTCACAGAGAGCAGCCGAGGCTTGGCACTGTGAGAGGTCAGGAAAGACCATTGGTGGAAGTGCACCTCGGTTGCTGTGAAGACCCCAGGATTGCAGGGGTCATGGAGAGAAGCTGAGGCTTTGCACCAGGAGAGGTCAGAAGAGACCATTGGTGAAGGTGCTGCCTCAGTTTCAGTAGCGACCCCAGCTTTTTGGAGATGCCGGTACCCTGGGACGACCACCAAGAGCAGCGGTAGGTGTAGAATGGAGTCGGCCTGGGCCTGCGAGATGAGTGTGCCACGGACGGCAGAGTCAGAGAGGGGGAGCTGCCGAGACCCTTTGGAGCCCAGAAGATCGTGAGTGAATCCCAGGTGTCCAGCCTTGAGCTACTTGCTGGACTTAGGTTTTGTTTGAGAGTGCCTGATTCTTCCCTTTGAAATAAGACAGTACTTGTTTTGGATTTTACAGCAGCCCACAGTTAAGAGACTTTTAATAGACTGGACTTTTAAGTGTTTGGACATTTTAAGGACTGTGGGGCTTTTAAGGATGTACTGTCTTAGGTTGTGATTAGTGTTAACATCATACTTTGGGGATAAGAACTGGAAAGGTGGTTTAATAGTGATGTGTTTGTGTGTCAAGTTGACAAGGGGTCAATTGTGCTGGATAGCTTTGGTGTCAACTTGACACACCTGGGTTGAGGGAGCCTCGGTTGGGGAATTGGCTCCATTGGATTGGCCTGTGGCCACATTTGTGGTGTATTGTCTTGATTGTTGAGCAGTGACAGTATAAGAAGGCAGGCTGGGCATGAGCCAGAGAGCAAGCCAGTGGACAGCATTCCTCCATGGCCTGTGCTTCAGCTCCTGCCTCCAGGGTCCTGCCCTGAGTTCCTGCCTTGTGCTACCTGAGTGATGAACTGTGAACCAGGAGATGTAAGCTGAATAAACCCTTTCCTCCCCAAGTTGGTGTTGGTCAGAGTGTTTTGTCACAGCAATGGAAGACAGACTAGGACAAACTTGCACTCAGGAACGACCAAGGAGATTAATTTGGCACAATAGGCCTTAACACAAATGTCAGACTATATGAATTCCAGTGGGGAGGGTTATGAGAGGGATTATAAAGGTGATTAAGAGTGACTGAGATGTTACGTATAAAATACACAAAAATTCAAATTAAAAAAAATTTAATAAAAAAAAAAAGCAATAGTGGACACGTGGGTTTCCCAGACCAAAAATCAGTATATTAACATGAGGCCTCACCAAAAAACAAAAAAAAAAATCTCTTATAATAAAAGCTATGTTCACCCACTCAATTATTATATTGGAAGAAATGGGTTCCATACATAAAATTAAAGCTAAATTAGCCAGGCCACTCAAAAGTCTCTGCAGTGGCAGGTAAGAAGTTCAGAGCCCAAAAATACAAAAACAAAAGCCTTTAATCCCAGCACTTGGGAGGCAGAGGCAGGCAGATCTCTGTGTGTTCAAGGCCAGCCTGGTCTACAGAGTGAGCTCCAGGCCAGCTGGGACTAAAGGGAGACCCTGTCTCAAAAATACCAAAAAAGGAAGAAGAAGAAAGAAGAAAGAAGAAGAAGCAGCTCCTGCTGCTGCTTAGAGCCAAACTAGAATGCACCCACTACTCTTCAAAGAATTCGATGGAAGTTAAAAATAACACAAGGTACCGAAACACACAGTAACAATGTGCATATCTTGTGTTGTCATTCATATACAGAAAACAACAGAAAGTCCACATAAAGAACCCAGAGCTGAGGCTGGAGAGATGCCTCAGCGGTAAGAGCACTGAATGCTCTTGCAGAGGACCTGGGTTCGGTTCCCAGCACCCACATGGCAGCTAACAACCTTCTGTAACTCCAGCTCCCGGAGATGTGATGCCCTCTTTTGTCCACCATGGGTAATACATGACACATGTACACTTCCACACATACATGACACATGTACACTTCCATACATACAGGCCTAACACTCATACACGTAAAATAAAAATAAATAAATCGGGGGCTGGAGAGATGGCCTAGCAGTTAAGAGCACTGACTGCTCTTGCAGAGGACCCGGGTTCGATCCCCAGCACCCACATGGCGGCTGAAAACCATCTTTAACTCCAGCTCCAGAGGAATCCAACGCCCTCTTCTGACCTCCACGGCATTGCATGACACGGGTGCACAGACCTGCATGCAGACAGTACATTCATACACATACGAAAATAAATAAAATTCAAAAAATAAATAAGTTCAAAACTGAACCCAGAGCTACTATGGAGTGAACTGATGGAGATGAAGAGTTCAGTGATCATGAAGACAGCGTGTTCTGCAGAGCTCAGTGATCATGAAGACAGCACGTTCTGGAGAGCTCAGTGATCATGAAGACAGCATGTTGTGGAGAGCACAGTGATCATGAAGACAGCGTGTTCTGGAGAGCTCAGTGATCATGAAGACAGCATGTTCTGGAGAGCTCAGTGATCATGAAGACAGCGTGTTCTGGAGAGCACAGTGATCATGAAGACAGCGTGTTCTGGAGAGCACAGTGATCATGAAGACAGCATGTTCTGGAGAGCACAGTGATCATGAAGACAGCATGTTCTGGAGAGCACAGTGATCATGAAGACAGCATGTTCTGGAGAGCGCAGTGATCATGAAGACAGCATGTTCTGGAGAGCACAGTGATCATGAAGACAGCACGTTCTGGAGAGCGCAGTGATCATGAAGACAGCATGTTCTGGAGAGCTCAGTGATCATGAAGACAGCATGTTCTGGAGAGCACAGTGATCATGAAGACAGCATGTTCTGGAGAGCACAGTGATCATGAAGACAGCATGTTCTGGAGAGCACAGTGATCATGAAGACAGCATGTTCTGGAGAGCACAGTGATCATGAAGACAGCATGTTCTGGAGAGCACAGTGATCATGAAGACAGCATGTTCTGGAGAGCACAGTGATCATGAAGACAGCATGTTCTGGAGAGCACAGTGATCATGAAGACAGCATGTTCTGGAGAGCTCAGTGATCATGAAGACAGCATGTTCTGGAGAGCACAGTGATCATGAAGATAGCATGTTCTGGAGAGCGCAGTGATCATGAAGACAGCATGTTCTGGAGAGCACAGTGATCATGAAGACAGCACGTTCTGGAGAGTGCAGTGATCATGAAGACAGCACGTTCTGGAGAGCTCAGTGATCATGAAGACAGCGTGTTCTGGAGAGCACAGTGATCATGAAGACAGCGTGTTCTGGAGAGCACAGTGATCATGAAGACAGCGTGTTCTGGAGAGCACAGTGATCATGAAGACAGCATGTTCTGGAGAGCTCAGTGATCATGAAGACAGCATGTTCTGGAGAGCTCAGTGATCATGAAGACAGCATGTTCTGGAGAGCTCAGTGATCATGAAGACAGCGTGTTCTGGAGAGCTCAGTGATCATGAAGACTGCATGTTCTGGAGAGCTCAGTGATCATGAAGACAGCGTGTTCTGGAGAGCACAGTGATCATGAAGACAGCGTGTTCTGGACAGCACAGTGATCAGGAAGACAGCACGTTCTGGAGAGTGCAGTGATCATGAAGACAGCATGTTCTGGAGAGCACAGTGATCATGAAGACAGCACGTTCTGGACAGCACAGTGATCATGAAGACAGCATGTTCTGGAGAGCTCAGTGATCATGAAGATAGCATGTTCTGGAGAGCTCAGTGATCATGAAGACAGCGTGTTCTGGAGAGCTCAGTGATCATGAAGATAGCATGTTCTGGAGAGCACAGTGATCATGAAGATAGCATGTTCTGGAGAGCTCAGTGATCATGAAGACAGCATGTTCTGGAGAGCGCAGTGGTCATGTAGTCAGCCAGCATGTACTGGAGCGTGCAGTGGCCATGCAATCAGCCATTGTGTTCTATATCTTATGCAGTACTGTCAACATCAGCTGACTGACTGCTTCTAACAACCCAATGAGGATCAGTTTAAGTCTCTACTATGGTCCGAGTCCCAAAGAGGTTCTGAGACCACCAGACATGAGTGGCACCTGCTCCCTACCCAGCTCCTGGCCCAGGCAGGGGCCCCTTCTACAACAGAAGTCACTCCAGGCCAGCTTCGAAGGGCCCCTGGCCTGCCTGAGCACTCTGCTCTCCAGCACAGTGGGATTCTTCTCTCTTTCTAAAGTTTGGGCAGAAAAATCAATGCTTATTCAAAAAGTTTCTTCCTTCTCATCAGGAGAGTGGTGATAGACCTTTTCCCTTACAGACCACAAAGTGTCAAACACTGAAGGCACAACAGATCACGTCTCCCTAGACAACCCACAGCACCCAGCCACATCCTGGATACCCATTTTTCAGACTGTGGTTTGTACCCTTCTACCTGTGAAAGCAGCCTGTTTCTGGAGTGCTTCCCATGTGCTGGCCACTCTTCCTGTGGCTTCCCCTTGAGTCATTCCAACAACCTGACATGAAGCACACGTGACTAGCATCTCACTTCAGAGATGATGAAAAACAGTTCATAATAGAGTTCACATGGCCTCCACACAGTCACACAGCCAGAACTTGGCAGAACCAGGGAGAGATACGTTTGACTTCAGACCCCACCCCCCAACTCTTGGTTCCTGTGCTACCTGGTTGCTAGGTATGCTAGACTGTTTCTAGGTCTTTCCACATAGAGTGCACTAGTGAGTCACCAGGCATCTCAGCACTTGGTTAAACAGCCCAGATCAAACCTATCACTTTCTGGGAAAATAGAACTATGAAAGTAAATACAGAAATCAGTAGCATCCAAGTCCCTCACCGTTGTGAAAAAAGTAGCTATGTCTGTCTTTTAAGGGAGAATCTAAATTAACGTGTCCAGATATTCCCAGAGACAAGTCTCAAGGATTTAGGGAGCTCTGTGTCACAGTCTGACCAAGGCTACACATGATGAAACATCCACAAATGCCTTTAAACAGTTAATTCCAGCCCATCTTTGAATTTCTGGAACCTTCCAGTCTGCAAACTTTCCACTGTGTTGTTTGCTGCCCTCTTGTGGAATCAAGATAGTACTGACAGGAGAAAAAGAAGAAAGAAAGAAAGAAGGAAAAAAAAAAAAAAAAGCACAGATAGTTGGCTAAGAGGTAACCAAGTGAACTCTGGCTTCTATTTAAGACCTGTCCTGACTACTGCTCTTTGCCCTTCTCCATAACCTGGGACCACCGAAGCTCTTTGAGTGTCCTCTTGCCCAATCAGATGAAAAACAAAATTCTAAAACAGCCAAAAAGGGCCCGGTCTTTGTATTTTATGATCCCATAAATTACAGTTTCCAGGGGTTAGAGAGATGGCTCAGCCATTAAAACACTGACTGGATGCTCTTGTAGAGGACCCAGGTTCGATTCCAGAACCCTCATGGTGGCTAACAACCATCCGTAACTTCAGTTCCAGAGGATCTAACGCCCTTTTCTGACCTCCACAGGCACTGCATGACACATGACATGGGTGCACTTACACACATGCAGGCAATACACTCATACACATAAAAAATAAATAAATAAATAAATAAGTTTTTAAAATATAGCTTCCAGACTCTTGTGGAAGTTTATAGTGTCACTTGCCTTAAGGCATACTGTGAAGATTTGGTGGTTTTATTTTTTTATGTGTATGAATGTACTGTCTGCATGCAGGTCTGTGCACCCGTGCAATGCCACAGAGGTCAGAAGAGGGTGTTGGATTCCCCTGGAACTGGAGCTAAAGGTGGCTATCAGCCACCATGTGGGTGCTGGGGATTGAACCCAGGTCCTCTGCAAGAGCAATTGGCGTTCTTAACCACTAGGCCATCTCTCCAGCCCCAGTGGTTTTATTTTTAATATTATATATTTGTATTTTATGTATATGCATGTTTTACCTGCATGTATGTGCACTACATGTATGTATACTACATGCATGCAATACCTGTGGAGGCAAGAATATGGTGTCAGATCCCCTGAAATGAGTTACAGATGGTTGTGAGCTATCATGTAGGTGCTGGGAAGAGAACTCTACAAGAGTAGCAAATGCTCTTAACCACTGAGCCATCTCTCCATCCTCATGTTTTTATAGTTTTAAAAATTAGCATATATTGATTGCACAAAATGCTGGGTTTCATGATGATATTTCCATACATGAATATCATGCACTTTGCCATGTCTGTCCCTGTTCTGCACCTTTCCATGCTTGAACTAAGAGTGCATCTTGAGCCATGACTACCCATGCCTCTCTCCCATGGCTCTGGGAACCCTCTGTCTTCTTTCTCTGCCTGTCTTTGCCTGCTGGATGGACAGGGTTTGTAAAACACCTCCTTGGGTCTACACAATGATCAACAAGCCACTTTTCTAACACACGCTATTAGAAAGCCTCCAAAACCCCTGACTAGGATTTCCAAGGCCACAGCTCCTCCTGCTTGTCAGCCCTGGCCCAAAACCCAGGAAGAGGCAGGAGAATGGGGCAGAGAGTGTGGTCTGGGAAGCCTATCAGTGACGACAAAATTATCACTTGGAAAAACTAGAGAGCAAAGAGAAAGACTGAAAGCACACAAACACAACACACACACACACACGCATGCATGCACGCATGCATGCACGCACGCACGCACACGCACATGTAGCCAAGGTGAACTAAAATCAGCGTGCACCGCCGGCAGGTGCATGAAGGTGCTCTGACCTTCTAAAATAACCTACGGCTCTCTATGATACTAAAACACATACCACCAGGCGGAGATTTAAGATGCTAACAAGACATGAGACACAGGAAGTTTGTATGTAGAGCTATATGTAACAGAGTGCCTGCAGAAACCCTACAATATGCAAAGGGTACAAGAAGGACTCTGTCACCCTAACATAAAAGCCCCAATCCTTTCCACAATGCGCCCACGAACTGTTCAAGTCTTTCCCTCTGCTCCAACCCACTGGTTCCTCCACTCTGGGAAGTCCAATGTCTCCTCACAGACTGTGACTGCTTCTGGTACAACTGTGTGTTTGCTGAATTCTTTTGTCTGGAGGTACAAGAACCTGAAATCCCAATCAGCCAATCTCCCTGGGATAACATCTCAGGAGCCTTTCTGGGGAGCCCTGCTCCCCAGGCTCCTGTGCTTCAGACCTTCTGCAGGCTCCCCACTATCAGACATCCGGTGACGCACAGACTAACCACTATCAGACATCCGGTGACGCACTCACAGTGCGCAGGCTCCCCACTATCAGACATCTGGTGACGCACTCACAGTGCGCAGGCTCCCCACTATCAGACATCAGGTGACGCACTCACAGTGCTCAGGCTCCCCACTATCAGACATCCGGTGACGCACTCACAGTGCGCAGGCTCCCCACTATCAGACATCCGGTGACACACTCACAGTGCGCAGGCTCCCCACTATCAGACATCCGGTGACGCACTCACAGTGCGCAGGCTCCCCACTATCAGACATCCGGTGACACACTCACAGTGCGCAGGCTCCCCACTATCAGACATCCGGTGACGCACTCACAGTGCGCAGGCTCCCCACTATCAGACATCCGGTGACACACTCACAGTGCGCAGGCTCCCCACTATCAGACATCCGGTGACGCACTCACAGTGCGCAGGCTCCCCACTATCAGACATCCGGTGACACACTCACAGTGCGCAGGCTCCCCACTATCAGACATCCGGTGACGCACTCACAGTGCGCAGGCTCCCCACTATCAGACATCCGGTGACACACTCACAGTGCGCAGGCTCCCCACTATCAGACATCCGGTGACGCACTCACAGTGCGCAGGCTCCCCACTATCAGACATCCGGTGACACACTCACAGTGCGCAGGCTCCCCACTATCAGACATCCGGTGACGCACTCACAGTGCGCAGGCTCCCCACTATCAGACATCCGGTGACACACTCACAGTGCGCAGGCTCCCCACTATCAGACATCCGGTGACGCACTCACAGTGCGCAGGCTCCCCACTATCAGACATCCGGTGACACACTCACAGTGCGCAGGCTCCCCACTATCAGACATCCGGTGACGCACTCACAGTGCGCAGGCTCCCCACTATCAGACATCCGGTGACACACTCACAGTGCGCAGGCTCCCCACTATCAGACATCCGGTGACGCACTCACAGTGCGCAGGCTCCCCACTATCAGACATCCGGTGACACACTCACAGTGCGCAGGCTCCCCACTATCAGACATCCGGTGACACACTCACAGTGCGCAGGCTCCCCACTATCAGACATCCGGTGACACACTCACAGTGCGCAGGCTCCCCACTATCAGACATCCGGTGACACACTCAGTGCGCAGGCTTCCCACTATCAGACATCCGGTGACACACTCACCGTGCGCAGGCTCCCCACTATCAGACATCCGGTGACACACTCTCCCCACTATCAGACATCCGATGACACACTCACAGTGCGCAGGCTCCCCACTATCAGACATCCGGTGACACACTCGCAGTGCGGTGAAAATCTGAGCAGTTTCAAGTACTGCAGTGCACAGCCATGACCTCTTCTGATTCCTCAGCTGAATGCTGCAATGATTTAAAAAGGGGTGGGGGGGGGCTGGAGAGATGGCTCAGCAGTTAAGAGCACCTACTGCTCTTGCAGAGGACCCTGGTTTGATTCCCAGCACCCACATGGCGGCTAAGAACCATCTTTAACTCCAGTTCCAGGGGAATTGGACGCCATCTTCTGACCACCGCAGCATTGCATAACACGGGTGCACCAACCTACATGCAGACAATACACTCATACACATAAAAAAAAATAACTAAAAATAAATCACATGGCACTGCAAAGGGGACTTTCTTCTTTCCATGATCATTAGAGAAATGAAAGCCAAGGGGAAGAGGTACAGGAAGGAACAAGAACAAGGATCATCCCAGTCCAGGGTCCTCAGTTTACAAAGAGCATTCACAAATCAACAAATAAACAAGGAAGGCAGCCAATACAAAAACAGAAAAAGGATAAAACTCGAACCTTGATATAATGTGTCTAGGTCAAAAAGCAATGCAAGTCAAGATAGGGATCAGGTTCCAGTATGTGACTGGCAAACTTCAACACTAGTGTCCAGAGCTGCAGAGGTGAGAAGAAAGCAACGCGGGTCTATGGTGCCTGTCACTGCCAGGGGAAAGTGAATGCTTCTCAAAGTTCCAGAGGGTACTCTGGTGCCCTTAAAAACGTGCAAAGCACTGTAGGCCTCAAGACATCATCAACGATTCATCTTCTCTCCTTCTAGGCCCACAGTTATAATACGCCCCCTCCAGTCAGGTGTGGTCAGGTGACTAAGCCCTAGCCAATGGCAAGACAGTGAAGCGATGCGGTCCACAGCCCAGCCTGCCTCAAGGCCCCATCCCAGGTAAACCACTCCCTAGTTTACCCATCTCCCCTTGTAGTTGTACCAGAGAACACTGCAGATCAATCTTGAAAGCCCAGCACTGAAGCCAGAGTCTCCCATCCACCCTGGGTTCCAAAACACTGCAGCGAGCACATGCAGACCGCCCGGCTGGGATGTTCGCCCCTGCTCATGAGCAAGAAATGCCATCTTTGAGCCTATGGTGGCTCTATTTGGTCCATCATCACAGCAATTAATTGAAGCTCATTAACACCTTAACATGCACTAACAATCATTTCACTAGCAGGAATGCTTCTAAGTCAGGACAGATGTCCTTGTCCTAATCTAATAACAGACTAGCCCACCCTGGGGTTGACCAAACAACTGATGACATGTCCATACAGCAGAGGAACATGCAGTGTACAAGACAGTAATAGATACTTTTATTTTTTTTCCTTTTTTGTTAATACTTTTTTTTTTTCTGTATGTGTATGAATGTACTGTCTGCATGCAAGTCTGTGCACCCGTGTTGTGCAATGCCGCAGAGGTCAGAAGAGGGTGTCGGATTCCCCTGGAACTGGAGTTCTCCTGGAATTGGAGTTTCAGACGGTTCTCAGCCGCCATGTGGATGCTGGGGATCGAACCCCGGTCCTCTGTAAGAGTGGTTGGCGCTCTTAACCGCTAGGCCATCTCTCCAGCCCAATAGATACTTTTAATATCCACATCAGACAATCTCCAAGTTTTACTGTCAAATGGGGAAGAGCAAGTTGCAAAGCAGGGTGCATAGTACATATAAACACATGTGTGCACACACGCCTTCCTTTTTCTAGAACAGCCAACAATGAAAGAATGTCTTTAATACCTATCTATATTACTTGGAATTTTTACCACCAGCATATAATCATATAACTATTTGGTGATAAATGAATAAAATTAATCAGATTAATATTTTAGTAACAAACTAGATTACAGCCATCAGGACACATCTTATGAAACCTACAGAAGAGTAACTTTTTGTCATTTTGAAACAGGGTCTCCCTGTAGCCCCAGCCGGACTGGAATTCCCTATGTAGACCAGGCTGGCCTAGAACTCACAGAGCACCACTGCCTCTGCCTGCCGAGTTCTGGGATTAAAAGCATGTGCCAGCTCAAAAGAGTAAATTTAAAGGATCCAAAGCCATCACTCTAGGCAGGTGTACTATGTTCTGAAGGTCACGGAGGGAAAATGGAGGTCCTCTCAGCTAGGCATAGGGCTCTCTAAGCAGCATAAAACCTCAGCTAGAGCTGGGTGTACTAGTACACAACTTTAATCCCAGCACTCAGGAAGCAGAGGCAGGCAGATCTTTGTGAGTTCAAGGCCAGCCTGGTCTACATAAGGAGTTCCAGGCCAGCTGGGGCTACAGGGAGACCTTGTCTCAAAAAAAAAAGAAAAAAAAATCCTCCCTCAAAAAAGTTTATTGATGATCTATTCGGGGGGGGGGGTACATGTTCGTGTGGGTGGGTACACATGTATGAGCAGGTGAGTATACATGCATTGAGGCCAGAGGTCAACAACAGGTGTCTTCCTCAACCACTCGATGCCCGAGCTTCCTGGTTCCATCTGGCTGACTCGCCAGCAAGCGCAGTGACCTCCGCTGCCTCTTCCCCTCACAGGCACACCCCACAGCCTGACTCTTTACTTGGGTGCGAACCCAGGTTCTCATGCTTGCATGCCAGGCAAGCCCTTTACCAAGTGTGTCATCTCCCCAGTCCACTTCCTGTAAATTTGAATCTCTTCTCAACACACCTCCCCTTCCAGCCTGGTTCCTGGAAATCTGCTGTTGATAATGTACCCACTGCCAGATTCGCTGACCTCTACTCTAGAAAAAGAGATGTGCATTAACCAGGTAAGATTAATGACTTCAAACACTCCGCCCTCCCTGAACGAACTCATTAAAAGACACGTGGCACAATAACCAGATGGCTGTGCCAGCTCCATGGCAGCTGAACGATATTGATCTTATGCTTATTCCTTGCAACTTCAATCATGATTTTTCTCATCTTCAAATGTCAGTTGAAGGGGGGGGTGGAATTGAGTTGTGAGTGGTTTGAGAAATTACCTTGAGCCTAAAATTACAGCTACCCTGAACGTGTCAGAGTGAAAGAGGGGGGACCTGACGGCGATTATCTGGGGACAGGTTAGCGCATCAACTTCCTGACGCAAAGGTCTATGGAGAGGCAACTCGCACCTCTAACAGGCACAGGGTTTAACAGTCACACTTCACTTTCCAGAGACTTGGAGGGACAGACACGGGGTCTCCCTATACAGTGTAGGAGGGCCTTGAACTCACAGTCATCAAAGGTCTGACTGAAGCCAACCAGAGTCTCATAGCTGGGGCTTTAGCCTTATTCGATTGTTGCTGTTGTTATTGGTTAAGCATACAATTTCCAGGATGTGGGATGGCAGATCACACATTTGTGTGATTAATTGCATTCTTGGTTTATTTTTTTTCTATTACTTCTTTTTTTTTCATTTTTTAACAATGAGTAATAATTTATGAGTACAAGCATCTTTCATGTAAAGCCAATTTGCAAGCAGTTGTGCCCAAACCCACACAGCCCAAGGGTCCCACCATCCAGCTGGGGGGACTTGTATGTACAATCAAGTTGATCAAATAAGTGTCCAGTCTATACTGCTGTAGTTTCACCATTCACCCCAATTGCAGCCCTTACATTCTACCACGCCCCCTCTTCCGCAGATTGTTCCCTAGGCTTAGAAAAGGGGCATAGGTGGACGAGAAGCAAAACAGTCTACTTTCTCTGGAGCTGTCGTTTTGGACTCTGGTCAATTCTGGCTGTTTCCTTTCATGGGCTGACAGTTTGTCCAAGAATAACCTTTCAATCCTACTAATGAAGCACAAGCAATTAGATATATAGGTATTTAAACAGTACTAATTGTTATGGTAGGTTACTTTGGTATAGACACAGATGTTTGGGTGGTATGTTAATCCATGAATTACGTTTTTTCTGTAAAAGATGACAGGGTCTTACTGTGGTTTATGACATCTCCTAACCATTAGAGGATGTAAGCTTGTGGCATCAGCCGAGGAGAGAGCTACTAGCCAATTATATTTGGGATATACAGACCTATGGCTGCCACTGCTGCACAGTATTTCCAGGCAGGTGAGGTCTATTTTATGTATAATGAAAAGTGCCAGGATGTAGCTCAGTGGTAGAGGGCTTGTACTCACTATTACTCAGTGGTAGAGGGCTTGTACTCACTATTACTCATGAGGTCATAGGTCCAATTCCCAGTGGGCAGGGGACAGGGAGAAAGCAGTAATGAAGGTATGGAACTAGAGAGATGGCTCAGCCATTCAGAGCATTAGCTGCTTTTGCAGCAGACTTACCCAGGTTCAGTTCCCAGTACCCACATGGCGGCTAACAACTGTCTGTAACTTTAGTTCCAGGGATCTGACACCCTCTTCTGGGCCCACGGTGCACTTACATACGTGCAGGCAAAATACTCATACACATAAAATATTTAAAATTTTCAAAAATTTTTAATTAAAAGAAAAATGAGTGAAACTGTGAATGCTGTGTTGTTTGTCCTCGGCCTAGGTCACAACCTCAGATTCTGACTCAGGTGACCACTTTCACCCATGTGACCCATGACCTCCATCCAGTACATGAAGGGTCTGCTCTCCTGTAGCTGTGCTGGGTAGGAACTTTTATCAACTTGACTGCAGGTAAATACTGTGATCATGGAACTCTTAGATGTCCCAAGGGGTTCTGTCTATGGACACTTTTGTCCAGTTTTCTGGGCGTGATAAGATACAGAGCAGCATGGTGGGTGGAAGTCAGGTGACCAGTGGGGGTGAGTTTTTCATGGTGGGCAGGAAGCAGAGAAAAGGCCAGAAGGGAATTCTGGGGATAAAGTAGACCGACAGGCAGGAGAGAAGCAAAGGAGGTAAAAGAGGAAGAAAGACAAGTGTCACGTCTTCCTACATTGACGCAGACAGGAGGCAGAGGGGGCATTTGCAAGGAGGGAGGGGACCAGCCGGAGGGGAAAGGGTCGTGAGCAGTAACGGGCAAACGTGAGCAAGGTACAAGGACACGTATGCATAAGCACATCATCGTGAGAGCTACTGCTCTGCGGATTGCTTCAAAACTAACTTTTGGGGGCTGGAGAGATGGCCTAGCGGTTAAGAGCGCCGACCGCTCTTGCAGAGGACCCGGGTTCGATCCCCAGCACCCACATGGTGGCCGAGAACCATCTGTAACTCCAATTCCAGGAGAACTCCAGTTCCAGGGGTATCCGACGCCCTCTTCTGACCTCCGCGGCATTGCACGACACGGGTGCACAAACCTACATGCAGACAGTACATTCATACACATAAATAAATAAAATAAAAATTTTTTTTAAAAAAACTAACTTTTAAAAAAGTGATGCACATGTGGTGGTGCACACCTTTTATCCTAGCACTTGGGAGGCAGAGGCAGGCAGATCTTTATTAGCTCAAAGCCAGCCTGGTCTACAGAGTGAGTTCCAGGACAGCTGGGGCAACAGGGAGACCCTGTCTCAAAAACACCACAAAAAAAAAAAAAAAGGAATGCACAGACATGAATTCCACTAGAAATCACCAGAGGACTGCCTCTAAAACTCAGGCACATTTCCCTTTGGGCCATGAACATTCCATGACCACCCCCGCTTTTCTGTTTCTTTGTTGTTGTTTTTCATTTATTTTTCTCCTCTCATTCGTCAGGTCAATCACTGAGCATCTTTTCTCCACCTGTCTCAGAAGGGTCCTGAGTTACCTGAAAATTCCCATCACCATGGCCGTGTGTAATCTGAGGCCTATCAGGAAGTGTGTCCTGCTTCTCTGGAAGCCACAGGAGTGTGTGCATGCGCACAGACATGCGTGTGCACACCCAGAGTGCTGCTGACATCCAGTGGTTCAAAAAAAAAAGCACTATTAAAACAGAAGTGCAGAGCAGCCCAAGGCAGCACACAGCACAAGCCGCACTTCACGCCTCCTCAGTTACTTACACACCAGCCAAAGCTCTTGTCTGTTACCTGTGTCTAAAGTGTGAACTGTGATGTTTGAAAGGGTTTTATTAATTGATCTCGGTGTGTGTAATGAGCTTAAAGGGCTTACCTGCATGTCCCCGGAGGTGCTGGCTCGAAGCGGACATCAGCTTACAACACACCATTAACACATAAGCCAGAATAAGCCAGTGGGGCAGGAGCGCCAACTTAGCGCAGACTCTCATCCTGCAGAGAAACAGGGCTCCCGTGAGCGAGGGTGAGGAAAGTGGGGTCCCCATCAACCCCAGCCAGGGAAGCAGAGGAAAGCTGGGCAGAACCCCCACAGTTGACTTCATCTCCCCGCCCCAGCCCACTCACAAGAAAACCAAAACCCATCGAATTTCTATTTTCACTGAGCATTAACTCAGTTTTCAATAAATGCCTTTCATAATTAAGTCTTCCAAGTTAACACCGCACCTCAGGGAGAAGTCTACTTATGAATCTCTAAGGAGCAGCTAAAGCTGGTCTTATAAAGCATGGGGGTCATGTTCTATCAGATCTCCAAATGTGGAAAGTATACAATTAAAGCTGGTTTCAAAATAAGAATACACAGGCTTCTGGCATCTGAGAGAATCTACAGAACTATGTGCACTGCAGCCCAAGAATTCCAGGCTTCTTTGTATGTTAAGACCTTCTGCTCCAGAAGATGAGACTAATAGTTCACTACACGAACCTCAAAATTTTAGTTAGAATTGAGAATAAGTAAAACAAAGTAAGTTATCTTGTGTCAGATATGGGGGCTCACATCTGAAATCCCAGCACTCAAGAAGCTAAGGCAGAAGGATTGCTATGAGTTCAAAGTCACCATAGGCTATATAATGAGTGGAAGGCTGCCTGGGCTACAGAGAAAGACCCTGTCACCAAAAACCCATATAAATAAAAATAAAAAAAAAGTTATTTTGCCTAGCATAGTGGCACATGACTTTAATACCAGCACTGGCAGACAGATGACTGTGAAACTGATACCAGCCTAGAATGGTCTACAGAGTGAGCACCAGGCCAGGAAGGGCTACACAGTGAGACCTTGTCTTTAAAAGAGAGAGAGAGAGAGAGAGAGAGAGAGAGAGAGAGAGAGAGAGAGAGAGAGAGAGAGAGAGAGAGAGAAAGAGAGAGAGAAAGAGAGAGAAAGAGAGAGAAAGAGAGAGAGAGAAAGAGAGAAAGAGAGAAAGAGAGAAAGAAGAAAGAAAAGAAAGAAAGAAAGAAAGAAAGAAAGAAAGAAAGAAAGAAAGAAAGAAAGAAAGAAAGAAAGAAAGAAAGAAAGAAAGAAAGAAAGAGAAAAAAGAGAGAAAGAGAGAAAGAGAGAGAGGAAGGAAGGAAGGAAGGAAGGAAGGAAGGAAGGAAGGAAGAAAAGGAGGGAGGGAGGGAGGGAGGGGGAGAGAGAGAGAGAAAGGAAGGAAGGAAGGAAGGAAGGAAGGAAGGAAGGAAGGAAGGAAGGAAGGAAGGAAGGAAGGAAGAAAGGAAGGAAGGAAGAAAGAAAGAATCATTCTATGAATGGACAGTTTGCTAAGAAAATTCAAGTCACAATGTGACTATTCTACAACAGAATGAGCAAATAAAAGAGAGCTAGCAGGGGCTGTAGAGATAGCTCAGTGGGTTAGACCACTTTTCATGCAAGCATGAGGCTACACACATGTTGTGTAACCCCAGTACTGTGGGCAGCAGAGCCAGGAGGACCCTGGGGGCTTGCCGGCTGCCAGCCCAGTTCTGTCTCCAAGGGAATAAGACAGACAGCGACAAGACAGGACACCAGGGTCCTCTTCTGGCCTCCAAGCACACACAGAGGCACAGACACACATACATCTGCACATACACCATACACACGCGCACACACACACACACACACACACACACACAAAATACTATCAAAATTACTTTATTCTTAACTCCTAATTTTATGACTTTCTAAATATTTTAAGGAAACTAAATAAAAGTTGATTATGTTTTTCAATTGGCCTTTTTTTATTTGTGTGTGTGAGAAAGAGAGAGAGAGAGAGAGAGAGAGAGAGAGAGAGAGAGAGAGAGAGACTTGTGTATGGGTGCACCCAGAGACCAGAAGAGGGCGTCAGATCCCCTGGAGCTGGGAGGTGGTTGTGAGCTGCCCAACCACGCAATTCTACACAAAAACACACTTCTGTACAGCCACATACCTTATACATATTTTAAAAAATATCTCTACCCATGATTCCTAGAATACTATAAAAGCTATAGAAATAGGGGCATGGCTCAGTGGTTAAGATTGCCAACTACTCTAGCAGAGGACATGGGTTTGATTCCCAGCACCCACATGGCTCTAAGAACCATCTTTAACTCCAGTTCCAGGGGAATCCAATGCCCTCTTCTGACTCCGTGGCATTGCATGACACGGGTGCACCAACCTACATGCAGACAGTACATTCATACACAGAGAATAATAAATAAATTTTTAAAAAGCTATAGAAATAGCTGTTCTTTTTTACTGTTTGGGAAATTATGATTAAAAAATAAGGTTTGTATGATTTTTTTTTTCAAATATCTTTGATCTGCAACTCATCCCATCCAAGAAAGCAGGGTCCACAGATACAGCAGGCCAACTATACACAAAACATATGAACACTCTCTGGCAGAAAACAGAAACCTGGCAGGTTGGGCTGAGTCAAGATTCAGGGTAACACTTTAGGAGAGGCTAAGGAAATGCCTTAAGGACGCCAGTTGTCAGCTCATCCAGAAGTGCCTCGCAAAGCTAGTATTCCATGCTCCAATACAGCCACACTGTAGCCTCAGGGGACCCAGCAACCACACCCCTCTCCAGGCACAGGGTCAGACCCCCTGGCCCTCTCCCTCAGCCTCTCATAATCTAATCAGATACCTCTTATTAAAGAGATATCATACTGCCATTGATCTGTGACTGAGTCTGCCTTTGAAGCAGCCAGGCCAACATGAGATTCTATCATCATCTTTGAAGAAGTCTGATTAAAGGTGGTCCAAAGCATTGGCTTCTTCTTACCCTTTTAAACTGTTTGAAAGTCCTTTTGAGCTGCCAAATTAGGTGATTTGTTCTACACCCACAGAACTAATACTCTACTCATCCAGTATGTTCAACTATTCTGTTTGGATCAGTAAAGTTAGAAGCCACGGAACTTGATCCTGCCTGCAAATTTGGCTTGCACTACTCTTAAAACAAATGGGTTGCCCACTTATGTGCAAATTGCAGATCAGAATCCAGGTTCTTGAAAAATGACTCTGGTACCCTTGGGCTCCTATTTCTGTACGACAGGGTTGGTAGCAGCACCTATCCCATGATCTGTCTCTACGCTCCCCACCGTGCCTGGGGATAAGGCCCAGCCAGCCCAATTTGGAGCCCCCTCCATTCTTTACCCTTGAGTGAAAGGGAAAATCTTTTCTAACAATTAGATCAATAACTGATTTGGGGGTTAGAAATTGGAATTTTACAGCACTATGTAAAAGATAGAATATTCCATTAAAAAGTAATCAAGAGAGTAGGGATGTAGCTCGATTAACAGAGTGCTTGTCCAGCATATAGAGTTCCATCTCCAGCGCTACATAAAACCAGTCTCGATGACACATGCCTATAATCTGAGCACTCAGGAGGTAAAGGAAGGAAGATCAGAAATTCAAGGTTATCATCAGCTATATAACAAATTCCAGATCAGCCTAGCCTCCAAAAGATCCTGATACATACATGTGTATATATATATATGAGATATTAATAAACATGAAATTATGTCCCTTAAATTACATAACTGATAAATCAGCATCTTTTATTGGTGTAGGTCCACACAGTGTTTTCTTTGTGGCCCTTCAAACTGTTGTAGAGCTTCTGACCCCTTTGTGCGTGTGAACTGGGGGACTGTGAACTGAACTGGGGGAGATGGAAGATGAGCTTTCAAGCAGACCCTGCAAAGCAGAGAGTGAGGGAAGTTTGTATGCAAGTTGAGAATCTGGGGACTTCTGATGGAAATGACCAAACCTAGCAGTGGACGATAATACACAAATATCATCTCAGTTTTTGAGAGTTATTGGCTCTTCTGCTCTTTGAGGCAGCAGCTGAAGGTCTGGGAACTTGGTCCTCAAGGCTGGAGTCCTAAATTCAATCCCCGACCACCTCTGGACCAGGAAAGGGAAAGGGAAAAAATGCATCAACTGGTCATGACCTCACCTAGAGACTCAACTAGAAAAACTCAACTCCAGGAGTCACTGGGTTATTAGAAAACAGTATGTTCTTGAGGCTTTGTAACTGAGGTCACCATGTTCTTCCCACTGGCCAGGAACTCTTGCAGCCCCTAGAGGCTGCACCACTGCCACTAAACTGTTCTTCCAGGGATGACCTCATTCCATCTTAGGGTTAACCCAAATAATTCTGGTGGACTGAGGACAAGTTTACTCTTATGAATTCCAAGTCAATTTATCTAAGGCCTTAATTATATCTGTAAAATCCCTTCACCTTTACCCACAGTGACTGGAATCTACCCAAAGAAGTGAACTTCATGGTAACCATGGTCCCTCTCACATTCAAGAGGAAGAGATGCTCAACCTGGAGATTGTGCCTTCCCAAGGCTGCTGGCGCTGGGCTTCTGGTTAGCTTCTCTGATCGCTTTCCTCTGTGTCACACCATCTACAATAGGTTCTATTTTCCTGGTTGAATCCGAACAACACACTCCCCAAATCAGAAAGATTCAGGGCAGACATTCCAAATCCCAGGCAATGATTCTTCAGCCAAATTCAGGAACTATTCTAGGTTCCTGAATAACAAGTACTCTGTTCCTAAAACAAGTACTTGCTTAACAATAGCTATGATTCCCCAGGAAATATCCAGAGGAGAAGGTAAAGGCGGAGCAGGGAAGCTATTCAGATATAATTCTGTGTCTCCTCAACTTCTACCCATGCAATATGCCAAAGCACTATACAAACTGAAATAATTTCATTTCAAAGCAAAATGAATAATTACCCAAGTTTTAAAAAATGTGTTCTTTTAAGGACTTTCAGAAAGTTTCACCAACTCTTGGCTACTCAGTGTCTATTCGAAATCATTTTAATCATTTTACCTTGGAGACTTCATAAGCTGTGGCTCCAGTCAAATGAAATTAATCCAGAATGTACTCCAGAGTAGCTCTAAATGCTACTTTGCATCTGGGAACAACCATTTCTGCAGCTCCCGAACGACTCTAGCTTGGAAGATCTATCTTTAAAGAAGGCAAAAAACAAGAAAGACAGGAATCAGTTAGCATTTTAATATTGAAATGAAATGGATTTCCAGTAGCAAAATAGTGCTTTCAACCGTGATATCTGCCACTTCAGGCTAGTCATAGAAGCCAACAGTTCGGTATCAGTGAAGAGTCTTAATACTGGTGGAGGACACGGAGAATTCTGAGATCAACACCAGCCATATATTAAAGACAATATAGACAATTTTCTCTATGCATGTATATGAAATGTTGCTGTCCATATATGTATAGAGGCCAGAGGACAACCTCAGGAGCCACCTAATTTTCTCCTCTCTTTCTTCCTTTCCTTCCTTCCTTCCTCTCTCTCTTTCTCCTTCCCTCTCTCCCTCCCTCCCTCCCTCCCTTCCTTCCTTCCTTCCTTCCTTCCTTCCTTCCTTCCTTTCCTTCTGTCCTTCCTTTCCAGATAAGGTCTCTTCATGGCCTAGAAATCCCTGACAGCCTAGACTGTTTAGCTCCAGGGCTCCACCTGTTCCCACCTCCTCGAAGGTGTGATGACACGCATCATGCCGCCACACTCAGCCTTTCATTTTCTGTTTCTCCTTTTTTTTTTTTAAACAGGGACTCCCTATGGCCCCAGCTGCCCTGGAACTCACTGTGTAGACCTGGTTGGCCTCCATCTCACAGAGATCCACCTGCCTCTGCCTCCGGGGCACTGGGAACTTAAGTTCTAGGGATCTAGCTCAGCTCTACCAGCTGATCTCCATTGCCCCAGCCCAACTCAACAGAGATTTTTAAAAAAGAAGTGTTCTCAGCAGCATAGCCGTTCACACTCTAGCAGAGCCCCGAACCATTTAAGATGCAGTTCCACTCTCCTCACTTCATTTAGCACTGGATAAAACAGAAATCTGAGATAATTAGGTCCCCAAAGGCTATGCAGTTTGCCAGTGCTCACAGAACAGTGGAGAGCCTTGTCAGAAGGTCTGAATCCCTGAATTACGGTGACAGGCAACTGAGAGTGACATTAGATCACCTTCAAGGATTCCTTTGTGAGATTTTTTTAATGGGAGGGAGAGAGAAAAAGTCTTTCTAAGATAATTTACTTTACGAAAGTACAAAGAGTATTTGTGGGGGCTGGAGTTAAGAGCACTGGCTGCTCTTGCAGAGGATGCACGTTCAATTCCCAGCACCCACAGAGCATCTATCAACCATCCATAACTCCAGTTCTAGGGACTCCTCTGACACTGCACATGGGTGTGCCTACCTACATAAAGGGAATACACTCATACACATAAAATAAAATATATTTTAAAAAAAGAATATTTGTGAATATATAGCCAATACCCAACACCCTCCCAAAATGTACCATAGGGACTTTTTCAACCTATTGAAGTCATTTTAGAAGTCTTTAACAGTGTGAGGAGCTATAGGAATGCTCCATGGTGAACTACTTGCCGGGCATGCTCAACACCCTGGGTTTAGTCCCCCAGCACTGCATAAAATCAAAGTGGAACCTAGAATCCACCACCTTCCACGTTGCTGACTACTTCTCTCCCAGTGCTGCAGAGAAAACTAACCACCTGCACTAATGAACATTGGTATTTAATAAATCTGATATTGCAAACATCAGAATGACTTTCAAAATGCCATTTTGCTACTTTAGAATCCTCATAAACCCATTAAAGATCCACCACCAGGCCCAAATGAGATATTTCTCTCCTTCAGATAACTCAATGATTTGATAATCCCCACAGTTTGACCAGAGAACCCTTCAGGTGATAAGCTTCAAGACCAATCCCTTTGGGAGCTACAGGAGACAAAGAGTATGCCCAGAAGAATTCATTTCACAAGAGGGAAATGGCTTTGAACAGCTGCATAAATGAGTTACTTGGGGGGAAAAAATGACTTGAAAATGTTCCTATCTCAGGTCCTCCAACTTTCCAAAGTATCTTTGTCCTCACATCCACCCAAGGGCATGACATGACCTTCTGCTATGAGAAGAAACTATATCGCATAATCCATCAGAGCCCATCACAACGAACTCCCCGAGTACTGAAAACAAAAGTGACCTTTCCTAGATAATATTTATCTTGTTTTCTTCACACAAAAGGAACCATTGAGTGTTCTTTTTTCAACCCATTAAAAAAAAATGCATCTATCAGTAAAGAGAAAAGCAATCTAATAGTTCATATACCAGACCAGGGACCATGAGTTTAATTTGAGGGTGAGCGGTAACTCATTCAGTTAGATTTTTCCCAGAGTGCACCTTGGGCATCCGCTGAAAAGGATTAACTCATTCAGGTCACTTCTAAAGTTTCCTATGTTCCAGACCACCCAGAAAGCCTGGCAGCCAAAGCAGTCACTTAAAGGTCATATCAGTCAACGCTTCCCAACTATGATGTAGTTCTTTCTTTGAGATTGGGGGGGGGGGTCTCATGTAACTGGGGCTGGCCTTTAACTTACTACAGAGCTGAGGATGACTTGCAGCTTCCGCTCCTCCTGCCTCCACCTCCTCAGTGCTGGGGTCACAAACATCCACCATCGCACCCAGTCTTATGAGGTGCGGGGAATCAAAGCCAGAACTTTGCGCTTACGAGGCACAAAGCTGGGCCACATTCCCTGCTCACCGTCCTTCATCAGTCAGCTTCAAAACTCATTTATTTTTAAAAAGACTCTTGAGAATTCTCAGTGATGAAATACACTGCCTACAGCTAGGCTGAAAAAAAAATTTTTTTTAATGTTTTAAGAAATGTGTCTGGTCATTCTCAGAATGAACTAAAAAGACACAGACAGCATCTGGATGCTGGGCTGAGCTTTTCATCTCTCACCTGATGTGGTGACATTATACAGAACAGGTCAAGTTCCCACTACAACGGACAAGAATGTCTATTTATGTTTCCCAATACTGAGAAACTTTGAGGTTCCCAGGCAGAGGAGACGATTCTTCAGATGTTTAATTTATTTCGGTGTTACAGAGCAGAGAATGCTGCCTGCCCTTGATTTCTTATCAAGGAAATAGAGAGGCTGGGCCTTTTGTTCTCTTGATCTACCTGCCTTCCCTGTTAGTGGGGTGAGATCCCAGGAGAAAGATTCTTCCCTCACACACTCAATCACTTGTAGTAAGCACCTCTCTGCTACTGTGCCATGCCTCCTCCCCACACATGTCAAGCCCAATAACAGCATTATTTTTTTCATTCTAAAAACCTACAATGACAAAAAGTATTAATTCCTTTTTATTTTAATTTTGCTGTTTCTTTTTCTTTTGTGTTGTCAAGACACAGCCTTAATATATAGCACAAGCTGGCCTAGAGCTGGCTATATAGACCAGGCTCGCCTTGAACTCACAGAGATCTGCCTACCTCTGCCTCCCAGTTGCTAGGATTAAAGTGGTATACCACCACACCCAACCCTAAGTTTCTTTTTAAATAGGCAGACAGAGTAGTCTGAAAGCTAGATCTGATTTGGAAGAAAACTCAGATTAACTCGAATACTAGGGAAATTTTACAACATAACTACTCTGTTTTTCTTAAAAAGTATCTAGGTCATAAAATGCCAACCATCCACAATCCAAAGAAAGAGCAAGAATTATTCCAAATAAAGAGGAAGACACAGTAACACACTGGCTGCTAAACAAGGAAAACTGAATTACCTAATCACTCCAGAATGAACTGTGTACACACAGAGTCACAAAGGGAATTACTATGACAAGCACCAATATCCAAATAGAAACCACAGTGGGCTAAAGGAAAATGTTGAATAACCATTCTAACTCCTGACTTTGATTGCCATACTGCAGTAAAGGAAATGTCCTCCTTTTTTTTAATTTTTTTTAATTTATTATTTTTTTTGTATGTGTATGAATGTACTGTCCGCATGTAGGTCTGTGCACCCATGTGGTGCAATGCTGCGGAGGTCAGAAGAGGGTCTCGGATTCCCCTGGAACTGGAGTTCTCCTGGAATTGGAGTTGCAGACGGTTCTTAGCTGCCATGTGGGTGCTGGGGATCAAACCCGGGTCCTCTGCAAGAGCGTCAGTGCTCTTAACTGCTAGGCTATCTCTCCAGCCTGGAAATGTCCTTCTTACTGAAAATTAAATTCTGAAATACTTAGGAAAAAAGAGGCAAATGTCTCCAACTCATTTCAAATGATTACCAGGAAAATAAAGTGAAAGGAGGCGAGATGGAAGCGGAGGGCATTCAGGAGGAAGGGAGGTAGGAACTGAGGGAGATAGGAAGGAGGAAGGGAGGTAGGAACTGAGGAGATAGGAAGGAGGAAGGGAGGTGGGAACTGAGGGGGTAGGAAGGAGGAGGAGAGAGTGCTTGAGTGAAATGCAAAGGTCATTGCAGACAGAGAATACACAGGAAAGCTTTGTAAAATGTCACATCAAAATCAGGCTTTGCATATTTCTTTAAAAGGCTTGACTCCCCTGACTATCTTTCCTAACCAATGAGAGTAGACAGTTTGAACACCATAGCTAATTCAACTCAGCAAACCCCCAGAGGAGGCCTATTGGTTTAATTTTAAAATCTCTGACTAAGCAAGCAGGCAGTTCAGCAAGATGCTTGCTATCAAGGCTGACAGCCTGAGTCGGATCCCAAGGATCCACGTGGTCAAAGGAGGGAACCAACTTCATCAAGGCAAGCTGTCCTCTGACCTCCACATACATGCTGTACAAGCATGTACACAAGCTATATAATAAACAAACAAATAATAACTCTTACTTCTGGGCATAGTGAAACATGCAGATAGTCCTAGCACTGGGAAAATCAGGAGTTCAAGGTCACCTTCACCTATAATGAGCTCCAGACCTGGGCTGCATGAGATCTTAATTCCCCTGCCTCAAAAAAAAAAAAAAAAAAAAGAAAGAAAAAAGAAGAGAAACAGACTCTTATATACAGCATCACTATAGACCAAACACTGCATTAATCATTTTAAATATTAACCCACACTGGGTATGGTGGTGTATACCTTTGATTCCAGCTACTTGGCTACATAAGGCAAGACGATCAAGAGTTCTAGGCTAGCCCAAACTACAAGAAATTCTATCAACATGGAGTTAAAGGGACTTAGAGGGGCAGTTCAGTGATAGATTATTTGCTTGACATGAATAAGATCCTTTGTTCAACCCCTTGTACTGCAAAATAAACAAACAAAATAGATTCTCATTTTAAACTTGGGCTTCGGAGCCGCCCTTTGCCCTTGCAGCCAGCACCCAGTGCCATTGTGAGTCTGTGTGCAGGGGGCTCAGGCTGGGGTCTTGCTAAGACCACCTGAAGCACAGGAGCCCAGACTTCGCTCCAGACAGGTAGAACTTAGGGTAGATTGTTTCGTGGGCTGCTGGATAGTTGATTTGCCGGTTCGTAGCAGGGGAGCCATGAACCAGCCTGCTTGGGTCCAAACCCGAAACCCTTGTAGGGTGTGGCTGCCTGGGCAAAACCCGGTGCCATTGTGAGTCTGTGTGCAGGGGGCTCAGGCTGGGGTCTTGCTAAGACCACCTGAAGCACAGGAGCCCAGACCTCGCTCCAGACAGGTACCAGGGTGTGGGCTAAGTCAGTAATATGTACACCACCACCACCACCCCAACTGGAATTGAGGAGAGAGTATCCAAGCGGATTTTTTTGGAGAACACTCAGAACAGGAAGGGAAGAGTGGCTTAGACTTCCAATATCCAATATATAAACGAAATTGAAAGCCTGAAACCTAGACAAGTCAACACTCCATAAACAAGGAGGGGAAAAAAAGCGTTGGAAGGAGGCAAGCAAAACAAGCATTCAACATAGTGGAAAGACATTTGTGATTGGCATCTGAATACAGACAAAAAAAAAAAAAAAAAGTAAACCCCCATGCCTGGGACACGGCGAAGGGATAACATGGGAAAGGTGCAGGATAACTCTGCACCAAGGTCTCCCATCCCTTTAGGGGATAGCTACAATGGGATCCCCCTGGAGGTGACCAAGAAACAGATCTTAGAGGACCTGGAGGTGACCAAGAAACAGATCTTAGAGGAATAACTGCAGACCTATGCAGAGAAATTAAAGAAAACAAAGAAGAAGC
>VZQC01011187.1:35173-59140 GCA_009823505.1 Rhizomys pruinosus | reverse complement strand
CCCCTCTTCCTGCCGCTGGGCTCAGGAGATCTCAAATCTCAAGAGTCACACAAGCGTGCCTTTAATACCGGCTGGGAGGATAACTCCGCCCCCACAGCCACTAGATCTAATCAAGCCAAAGACCACACCTTTAATCCCAGCTGGGAGGATAACTCCAACCTCACAGCCACAAAGGCCAATCAAACCAAAGACAGCAGGACCAAAGGATCAACAATCAGCTTGCCAAGACACCCAGTTCCTACCTGTCTCCCCCTCTTCCTGCCGCTGGGCTCAGGAGATCTCAAATCTCAAGAGTCCACAAAGTATTCTTAAATAGCTGCAAGATGTAATTTAAATATCAATATCCCATTAAGTAGACTCACCATAAAAAAAGGAAAAGGTTAAATCAAAATATAGTGACTGCTTATAAATGAAGTGGTAATTATTTCTACAGAATCCTCCCCATAATAAATGCAAGTGTCGGGCTGGAGAGACGGCCTAGTGGTTAAGAGCGCCGACCGCTCTTGCAGAGGACCCGGGTTCGATCCCCAGCACCCACATGGCGGTCAAGAACCGTCTGAAACTCCAGTTCCAGGAGAACTCCAGTTCCAGGGGAATCCGAGAGACCCTCTTCTGACCTCCGCAGCATTGCACGACACAGGTGCACAAACTTGCATGCAGACAGTACATTCATACACATACGGAAATAAATTAAAAAAAAAAAAGAGTTTAAAAAAAAAAATAAATGCAAGTGTCATGTGATTCAGTATTTTCTGCTTCTCCCTGCCACAGTGACAGCCTATCAAGGCTCCTAAGCTCTTCAAAGATGCTCAAAATACCCTGTATGTATTGAAAACAGAATTGATTTGCAGACTATGGAAGGACATGCTGAGGAGGTCAAGAATAAAACAAATTCTTGTCTATTCAGAAGCGAAGACCTAACTGAAGATCACACACTGCTCCGTAGCAGTCAAGGGAAGAGTCCATTAAATTGGCAGTGTTCTTCAGGAGACCTGGATCCTGGAAAGATCAGCCAGACC
This sequence comes from Rhizomys pruinosus, assembly GCA_009823505.1. Classification (NCBI taxonomy): domain Eukaryota; kingdom Metazoa; phylum Chordata; class Mammalia; order Rodentia; family Spalacidae; genus Rhizomys; species Rhizomys pruinosus. The sequence goes on along the minus strand of VZQC01011187.1, from coordinate 58,121 downwards.
CGATGCGAGCCAAGAAAGAGGAAAGGGGTGGGGGAAGTGGAGTTTGCTTCCGGTCTGGTCCCCTTGAAGGGGATGATCACCTCCTCTGGTTTGAACTGGAGTAAAGATAGGGAGAGGGTAGGCTACGCCGCAGTCACACAGCTGCGCTGAGCACAGTCCCCTCTGTCCATCTCTGTGATTACAGGCCATTTCTGCAGGGTTCCCTCAGCAGCTGTGAGTAACTCTTCTAACCAGACCGCGTGTTCTGTACACAGAAGGGTGGCAAGGGAGTCCCACAGCTTGAATCTCAGCTCAGGAAACAGATACCCTGATAAACAAGCAGAGTGAGGTCACTGAGAACCAGGAGGAGAGTTGAAGAAAAAGCCTGTCTGAGCAGGGAAGGAAAAAGTCTGCTGGGACTTGGCCTTCCGCTCCATCTGGCCTCTATGAGAAGGCACCTCAGTGTTGTGGACACGTGACCAAAGGAAGAAAAAGTAACAGTAGTATGTTCAGAAACAGCGCCAGCCAGCCAAAAGAGTGCGAACAAAGACAGCGAGGAAAAGTGGTGTGAGAGCATCCTAGAGGCGGGATCTGTAGGAGATCATGTGTCCTAGGCTGGCCGTACATCCACCATTTGGCCAAAAATGACCTTGAAATCATAATCTTGCTTCTAGCTCTTGAGTCCTGGGATTACGTGTGGTATCACCACACTCTGTTTGGTGTAGTGTGGAAGATCGACCCCATGGGAGCCTGAGGCAGGAAAGAAATTAGCAGGATGATGACCACAAAGCAAAGCAGAGCTGATCGCTAAAGCAGAAACTGGCACATGCAGGGCTTACCAAAAGTGTTTGCGAGCATGTATGAGTGCAGGTATGTGTGAGTTCATGCATGTGTGGGTGCAGGCACGTGTGGGTGCAGGCACGTGTGGGTGCAGGCACGTGTGAGTGTAGGCACGTGTGGGTGCACACACGTCTGAGTGCGGACATGTGTGGGTGCCCGCACACACGTGTGAGTGCGGGCACGTGTGGGTGAATGCACGTGAGAGTGCAGGCACGTGAGAGTGCGGGCATGTGTGAGTGCATGCATGTGTGAGTGGTTGAGTCTGACATTGCCTGCATGAGCACAGGCTGCCTAAGTGGACAGTGATTGAGGCTGCCAATCAGTGAGTGAGCTTTTAGATGACTGGAGAAGCAAGCGAGATGCTTGACCATCTCCCACCTGACCCTTCATTAACTCTCTCTAGGGAATGATCTGTCTCATTAAGTATGTCAGCAGACATACTTGAGCTCAAGAGAAAAAAGCCCAGGAAAAGGCTTTACTTATGCTTTCTGGGTACACACTAATGTCTCAACAGAGAAACAAGGAGATGAATTCAGCAGCTGTCTGGGAAGAGAGTACCAGTAAAGCCGGGCCTCTCCCATGGGGTCAACTCACATTCCTGCTAGATATCCCAGACCCTCAAGGTAGGGGAAAACTAGTAAACTACCCACAAGGCTCCAGCCTGGATCTGGAGGCCAGGAAAGCCGGCTTTCATCATATGTATATTTCACATCATATAATCAAGTCTTTTTTCTCTTCCCTTTTGCTGCCAGGAAACTCAGAGCCAAATTCACAGCCCATCTTCAGTTGAGGAACAGGGATTTCCACCATGCATCTGCTTTCATCATCCGCTGAGCTGTCCTTCCTTCCTCTTTCTCATTTCAATGCCTATTAGTGAAGGCTCCCTCAGCTGTTTTGATAGTGACATATACAAACATATCAACAAGGTACCGCATGCTCTATTTACTAGGTTCAAGTTCAACTCATTGTATGTGCCCTCCACTGACCCCCCTCTTTCTCTACTCATTCCACAGGTCAGATTTTTCACTATGGCATGGCTACCCCAGGGGAAGGTCCTAAGAGAAAACTCCTACGAGGAGGAGAGGCAATGGGTCTCCTGGGATACAGTGACAGATGTCCTGGAAGGCTGAGACGGCGGGCATGGTGATAAGGGACTGGAAGATAGGGTCAGAAAGCCTGGCATCTGGGGTACAGGAGCCAGAGGAAGATACAGTGAGCAGAGACAGGACTGGCAAGGATCCCAAGGACACACATTTGACAGCCTCAACAGAGATCAATCTTGGCGAGTGGTAATCAATAGCCAATCACTTTTCATGAGATTAAAATCAACAGGCTATTTGTAATGCAGAAAAAATGTTCACAGATCCTAGAAAACACTGCGAGAGCCTGAAGAGATGGCTTTATATCTTGTTTAGGGAGGAAAGGCCACGCTCTGTTCCTTACGACATTTAGTATGCACAGCAAATCCAGAATTTGGGGGGATGGAGGTGCTATTATTCTTCATGTGTTTGTTTAAATACATATTTAACAAAAAGAAAACTAATTCCACATATTCAATTCAAGTTCCCAGACAGAGAAAGAAGCAGAGTCAGGACTCTAAACCAGGCTGGGGATTCATCATGTAGGAAGAAAAGGAGGGAGATAGAATCTGGGAGAAAGGGAAAGGAGGTTGAGGCTGAGCAGACGGTGCTCAGCCAAGACTGCCTGAGGCAGACGTGTGCACCACACAGGAAGCGCAGCTCAGGACCCCTGACTCCAGGGAGGAGCCATAAAAAGAGGGAGTCCTCCCAACTTCCGGATAATGATAGAAGACGACATTAAATCTCAGCCACCTATCAAAGTTTACATATGTAATCTTTTTTCCTTTTTTTTTTTTTTTTTTTTGTCTTTTCGAGACAGGGTCTCCCTGTAGCCCCAGCTGTCCTGGAACTCGCTCTGTAGACCAGGCTGGCCTTGAACTCACAGAGATCTGCCTGCCTCTGCCTCCCAAGTGCTAGGATTAAAGGCATGCACCACCACACCCAGCATCTTTTTTTATTTTTTAAAATATTTGCTTTCCTGGCCAGGCATGGTGGCGCACGCCTTTAATCCTAGCACTTGGGAGGCAGAGGCAGGCGAATCTTTGTGAGTTCAAGGCCAGCCTGGTCTACAGAGCGAGTTCCAGGACAGCTGGGGCTACAGGGAGACCCTGTCTCGAAAAGACCAAAAAAATGAATAAATAAAATAAAATATTTGCTTTCCTTATGTGTATGAGTGTGCATTAGCCTGCATATATGTGAGTTCACCTATGTGGTACAAGGCCAAGGTGGTCAGAAGAAGGTGTTGGATTCCCTAGAATTGGAGTTAAGGACAGTTGTCAGCTGCCATGTGGGTGCTGGGAATTGAACCCCAGTCCTCTACAAGAGCAGTCAGTGCTCTTAACCTCTGAGCTATCTCTCCAGCCCTACATGTGTAATCCTTATGAACTGAATGAATGCCATCAGTGTTTCCAGTGGAAATGCAGCACTGCTTCCAAGATAAGCAGACCCCTGGGTGTTTTCTCTAGAGCATGCCCTCTATACACTCACCTCAAGCTCCTGCTAAGCTCTGGCACGGCCATCTCATGCCAAGGTCATGAAGTCCATTCCTCTTCGCCATCTCAAAGCCAAGCAGTTCACATTCATAATGTATCCTAACCACAACCCCAGTCCCAAGCAATGTCTATGTCAGTTCCATACATTCACACGTATATCAGCTAATCACAGCTGCATTTGGGCACCAAAGGAACATTCGAGAAGCAAGCATGCCTATTTAAGAACAAAGAAGCCATGACCCCATATTCCCCCAGGCAAGAGAGGCACCACACATCTTAAAAGACTTTTAAAACAAAAATAATCCCAGGGAGTTGGGAATTATGACTTCTTTCTAGTTGTGAGCTTTTGCCCTCAGGGTAATAAATGTACCATTCATCTCCATAATCTATTTGTAATGTAAAAATTAATACATGGGAATAAATTCACATTTATGACCAACAGAATCTTTCGCCTTTAATTAAAATGATAGAAATGTCTAAAAATCCATCATTCCCTTTAGTAACTGGGGCTAGGAGAATGAAAAGCGATGAAATACAAATATTATCCAGATTTTTGTTCCTCTTTCATAGCCTTCCTGCCACAGGACCTTAGCACATGTCAATTCTTCTGTTCAGAGCCGGATTCTCTCCCCTTCATTGTTCTGTCCTTCTCCACCTGGTTAATTCTCACTTGTTCTTTATATCTTGAGGCAAACATCTCAGGGAAGCACTCTGATTCACTAGCTAGCCTCCCCTACTTCTCCTCTCTTCACACACTCTTGAGAACTGCATTTTCACACTCTTCCCTGTAAGACACGAAACTTATGGGGCCAGGCTCAGGGATCTGCCCTGGCATTTCCCTCAATAGACTAACGAGTGCATCCAATAAGTACTGTCTATTACATGTAGTCAGTTAGGAGGGTAGGTAGGTAAGAGTGTCTGTGTGTGTGTGTGTGTGTGTGTGTGTGTGTGTGTGTACACATGTGGAGGACAGGAGACAATCTGCAGGAGTTGATTATTTACTTCTACCATGTGGATCTCAGGGATCAAACTCAAGTCATCTGGATTAACAGCAAGTGTTTACCCACTGAGACATCCGGCTGGACCCCTCAACAAATATTTGTTGAAGTAATGAATGCAGGAATGAAGGAATTTGAAAACCTAAACTTACCCAGGATATCCAATCTCCTCCTCCTAATAAATTTTGGTTTACCAATCACAATTTCTGCCATATACCAAATTTTTAAAATAGCTCATTTTTATTTTATGTGTATGAATATACTGTCTGTGTGTATGTAAGTGTGCCCGTGTCATGCAATGCCCTCAGAGGTGAAAAGAGGGCATGAGATCCCCTGGAACTACAGTCACAGATGGTTGTTAGCCACCATGTGAGTATTAGAAATCAAACCCAGGTCCTTTGCAAGAACAGTCAGTGCTCTTAACTGCTGAGCCATCATCTCTCCAGCCCAATACACCAAAATTGCTAGCCAGAGACACCCTCCTCACTATTGAACCAGTTCATAACTAAGCTTTCAGTGCAACATCTAGGGGCCCAGTCCGAGACCTCACCAGAGGGAATAGCAAGCAGGGTTGCTGTGATGTTCAGACACTCGTGGCAAATTCGACACAGCAGGAGGAAGCTTCTTTCTCCTGGAATGCAGAATTGGGACTGGGAGACAGTGAGGCGTTTAGGACTATGCTGTTCGGGAGAAAGACAAACATTCGGGAAATATGAGGTGGCCATCTTTCCAGCACCTCAGGCAGGGCAACAAAAAAGCTGACTTCACAGAGATAAGATCAGCTCAGATGTACAAAGGGAGCAATGAGAAGGAAGAACAGGATCCAGGGTTCCCCAGGTCATTCTATTTGCAGTTCCAAGACTTCCCACACCCATTCTGCACACTTCCCTTAAATTCTGTAACAACTTCTATAGCTATGAAAAAAATAGTGCTATAGGCTGGGGAGATGGCTCAGCAGCCCTTGCAGAGGAACCAGGTTTGGTTTCCAGAACCCACAGAGCAGATAACTGTCCTTAACTCCAGTTCCAAGGGATCCGACATCCTCTTCTGGCCACCAGGGGCATTGCACACGTATGGTACACTTCCTTCCATACACACAAAAATTAAAATAAATAATTTTAATACTGTTAATTCTTACCTTTGCTAGGCCTTGCTGGAGTGGTTTTTAATCATGTCAGAGACAAACTGAATCCTCCCACACTTGCCTTCCCCAGGGTACAAGGGGAGGGTGCAGCAGATTTGGGCATTGTATCCAAGTCTGTGACCCTCGAGGAACGCCATACATATAGTCTGTAGTTGGCAACTCCAACTATGTGAAACTTCAAGTAAAACTTAGCAATGAAGTTACCAGATACATAAGCCACAGGTCACAGGCTCAGAAGCATGAGGTGGCAGACAGCACTGTACTCTACAGCCAGGACACAGAACAGCCCCTACTGCGGAATTCTAGCGGACCACACTGCACCCTGGCAGGTCAGTCTTCCCCATCTGTAAAACCTGAAACAAACTCCCAAAGCTGAGGTCAGCTGACACTAAATACTGTGGAACACTCTGGAAAGGAAGACAGTCTTACCATCCCAAGGCTGGGGTTCTTGTACGCAGTCCTTCATATCCTTTCAATGGGCAAGTCATCAGAGCCCTTGGAGCCTCAACTTCCTGGAAATGGATTTAAAACTAGCTTCCGGGGCTGACAGAAGGCTCAGGGGTTAAAAGCATATACTACTCTTGCAGAGGACCTAAGTTTGGTTGATCCAGCACCCATTTCAGGTGGCTTATAACTGCCTGTACTCCAAGGCCTCTATGGACACCTGCACTCATGTGCACATACGCACACACAGACACACACAAATACACGTAATTAACAGTAAAATAAAATCGAAAACAGGCTTCCTCAGTCAGTAGGAAGTTCAAATGGGATATGTCAGGAAAAACACACCTGGAAAACCATGAGCTATTATTTGCAACAGAACAGCCACTAGACCCAAACAAATCCCTGCACTGGACCCAAATAAATCTGCTGCAAAGGCTGTCTACACATCACCTTATTTCATCCTACAACTGCACTCTGAGACAAGTAATCTCATTATCCCTGTTTCAAAGTATGGAACTTAGACACAAGCAGCAATGTGACTTGCCCAAAGTTGGCTACCAAGAGGAGGAACTAGGATGTGAACTAATGCTCTAACATCCACCTGCTGAGCCACTGGGCAGCACTGCCTCCTCCTACCCTAGAGCATGTGCTCTGTAAGGAATGCAGTAACTTCTCCATCTAATTCCAACCACGAGTTGGAATTAGATACCACCTACACCATTTTGTTTCCTGAACAACTTACACTCTGGTTAGAATCCTGACTTCTGACACGTTCCCCTTGCATATATACATCTTTGTACAATAACTCTAATCCTCCTGGCTATTCACACCACACATGCCCATACAGAGGCAGGCTGGTCCATCCTTCAGCAGCATGCACAGGAGTGGTGATCAGCAAACAGATCCTGCTTGAGGAAACCCGACAAGCCAAGTTAGTAAAATCACTTTCCAAAGTATTTTCAATCTAATAAGTAATTTCAGACATCATTGGTTCTCCCAATCAATGGTCATTTCAAACCCAATGGCAAGAATCCTGAGAGCACGAACTTCCCAGCCTCTCCACTCCACTCAAGATCACGTACCTGGCCTAAAACAATGACAGGCCCAGAGCCAGGCCAGGCTGGTGAGCAGCTGTGGGGCTGAGGGCCGACTTGGTGGCGGATCACTGCCCTAAGCATGCCCAAGGCCCTGTGGTCCATCCCAGCACTGGGAAAAAACTACCAACCTCAGAATGACCTGAAATCTGAGATCTTCGCATAGAAGTCAGATATCCAGGGACTGGAGAGATGGCTCAGTGGTTAAAGCACTTGCTGCTCTTCAGAGACCTGAGTTCAGGTCCCAGCACTCACAAACGATGTCTCGCAGCCTCTTATAATTCTAGTTCCAAAGGATAGAACACCTTCTGGCTTCCATAGCTCAGCGGTTGAGAGCAATGACCACTCTTGCGGAGGGCCCAGTTTCAATTCCCAGCACCCACATGGTGGTTTTTTTTTAATTTTATTTATTTTTGTATGTGTATGAATGTACTGCCTGCTTGCAGGTTTGTGCACCCGTGTCGTGCAATGCCGCGGAGGTCAGAAGACGGTCTCGGATTCCCCTGGAACTGGAGTTCTCCTGGAATTGGAGTTACAGACGGTTCTTAGCCGCCATGTGGGTGCTGGGGATCGAACCCAGGTCCTCTGCAAGAGCGGTCGGTGCTCTTAACCGCTAGGCTATCTCTCCAGCCCCGCTAAGAACCACCTTTAAGCCAGGTGTGGTGGTGCATGCCTTTAATCCCAGCTCTCAGGAGGCAGAGGCAGGTGGTGAGTTCAAGACCAGCCTGGTCTACAGAGTGAGTTCCAGGCCAGCTGGGGCTACAAGGTAACCCTGTCTAAAAAAATAAATAGTCAGGTGTGGTGGTACACACCTTTAATCCTAGCACTTGGGAGGCAGAGGCAGGCAAATCTTTGTGAATTCAAGGCCAGCCTGGTCTACAAAGTGAGTTCCAGGACAGCTGGATCTACAGGGAGACCTTGTCTTGAAAAGACCAAAAATAAATAAATAAATAAATAAATAAATAAATAAATAAATAAATAAATATAAAAATTTTAACGACACCTTCTGGCTTCCATAGACACCAGCACACATGTGCACATGCCTAGACAGACACACATGCACACCTGCGTGTGCATATATACGCAAAAATATTCTAAAATGAAATCTTTTATATGTGTTATATTTTATGTGTATGAGTGTTTTGCCTGTATGTAAGTGCACCACATGCATGCAGTGCCCAGGAAGGCCACAGGAGGGCATCAGATCCCATAGAAGTGGAGTTACAGATGCCTGTTGGCCACCATGTAAGTGCTGGGAGGCAAACCCAGGGCCTCTGGAGGAGCAGCGAGTGCTCTTAACCACTGAGCCATCTCTCCAGCCCTAAAAATAAAGCTTTTAAAAAATAATGATAATTCAGAGCTGCATGGACTAGGGTGAGCACTTTGGGAAGTGCAAAAACCTTTGCTTTGCAACACTGAGGCCGACCCTTCCCTTCAGCTCCTCCAGTCCACATGAACCTATTGACCATCCATCATCCCTTCAAGAAGCTTTAAAATTCACTGACAGATGATGTAATGACTTCTTGTAAGGCATAAACTCATCACAAAAGCACTAGGAAACTGATGGAGAATGGTTTGGGGAAGAAAAAAAATAATAATAAACCACACAATTTGTCAAGTCTAGAGAATCCCATCGTTTCAAGAGCCTCTTGCAGGCACTATCCTATAATGTATTCTAACTTGCAAGTGTAGAAATGGCCTCGTTATCAGCACAGAGGTCCTTCAGAAAGTCTATTTCAAAGCAAGCACCTCGGAAGGTTAGCCGGGACTTAGAAACCCAGTGCTATAAATACACACGGCCAAGGAAGGCCACAGCGAACTTGACTCCAGACTGAGTTTCTTCCAGGAGGGAACCAGGAGAGTCTGAGGCCAGCGGACTGCTGAGTGAACAGCGGTTGGAAAGAGGAGGTGACATTTCTAAGATCTTCAGGATGACAAGGGTCAGAGGTCCAAGAACAAAGAGTCTGCTGTCGTCCTCAAAGAGGTACAGTAAAATAAGCAGGCAAACGTTAGCGAAGGGATTCATAAAAAGCTGAACATGCCTGTGCGGTCTGCGAGACAGGGCAGACAACAAGAAGTGAAATTATCAGCAGAAACAGAGTCTTCGTCCCAAAGTAGGGCCTCAGATCAGGGTGTGAGACAAGAATGTGCAGTAAGGTTGGGTATGAACCAGGCAGCTAAAGTCCACCAGGCTGCCCAACAAGTACACAGACGCACAGAGAATGGAACCAAAGGGCGTTTATTCATTCACTCAGCCCCACCGAACACTGAAGGCTTGCCTTGGGAGCAGTCACTTCCAGCTAAAGGAAGTGAACTTCCAGACTGCCATTGTGAATGAGTACGCCCCACAAGGAAAGTGGAAAGACGCTTGGGGAACGCTGGGGCTAGAATGCAACTCACTGGAGGTGAGTCAGCTTGCTCAGCACCGGCCTTCTTGGTTGGCTAAAATCAGTAGAGGCTAACAAGATGTGTCAAGAGGTACCAGAAGTCTCTATGAACTACAAATGTCCAATGTAAGCTTCTTCCTTCTAGAAGTTTCTCTGCACTGAATTTTAAGATTCATTCACTCTGCCGGGCATGGTGGTGCACATCTTTAATCCTAGCACTTGGGAGGCAGAGGCAGGCGGATCTTTGTGAGTTCAAGGCCAGCCTGGTCTACAGAGTGAGTTCCAGGACAGCTGGGACTACAGGGAGACCCTGTCTCGACCAAAAAAAAAAAAATTAAAAATGATTCATTCACTCACTACACCTTAGTCCAAACTATGCGCTAGGCACTAAGACACTGCAGTGTGAAGCCAGGAGAGTTTTCTGTGTTCTACCAACACTGCAGATAAGAAAAATGAGTATTTCAGACATTTATTTNAAAAAAAAAAAAAAAAAAAAAATGATTCATTCACTCACTACACCTTAGTCCAAACTATGCGCTAGGCACTAAGACACTGCAGTGTGAAGCCAGGAGAGTTTTCTGTGTTCTACCAACACTGCAGATAAGAAAAATGAGTATTTCAGACATTTATTTTTTTAAATAGGAAATGAAGAAGGGGAGCAGGCAGAGAGGATGAACTGACAAGGAGGGAGGGTCAACGAGGGGCACTGGAGTTAGAGTCTGAATGATGGGACGGCCCTGGGAGACAGAACTGGAATGGGGTGAGCTGTTGGGGCCCTGAGGAGGGAAGACCACGATCAGGAAAACCTCCTATGAGCTGAGATGGGCGGGAGCCAGCGGGAGCCAGAAGCCCTGACTGCCCAGGAGGCGACTGCGACAGTTCCTTCAGATGGTGATGAGTTCTGTGCCTCTGTCTCTCCTGTGTGTCTCTGTCCCTGTGTATGTCTGTGTGTATGTGTCCGTTTTCTTGATAAGTTATCATCCATACATCACTGGACTCGGAATTTCAATTGACTTAAACCAAAGTAAAAACCCTAACCTGGGCTCCTCTGTAAAGGCGGTCGCTTTTCAGTCGCTGGGTCACTGTGATAAAACACTATGATCAAGGCAGCTCACAGAAGGAAGAGCTGTATTTGGTCTACAGTTCCAGAGGTCAGGGTCCATCATGCTAAGGAGGCGGGGTGGCAGAGGTGGCCAGAGCAGAAAGCTGAGGGCTCACGGCTTCAAAGACACAGAGGCCCAGCACCCCCTAGAAGTGAGCATGGCTGTGTACTCTATGTACTCTGTGTACTCTGTGTACTCTATGTATCTATGCTATGTATGTACTCTATGTACTCTACGTACTCTACGTACTCTGTGTACTCTATGTATCTATGCTATGTGTGTACTCTATGTACTCTATGTACTCTACGTACTCTACATACTCTACGTACTCTGTGTACTCTGTGTACTCTATGTATGTACTCTATGTACTCTACGTACTCTACGTACTCTGTGTACTCTGTGTACTCTATGTACTCTATGATGTACTCTATGTACTCTATGTACTCTATGATGTACTCTATGTACTCTATGTATGTACTCTATGTATGTACTCTATGTACTCTATGTACTCTATGTATGTACTCTATGTATGTACTCTATGTACTCTGTGTACTCTGTGTACTGTGTACTCTATGTACTCTGTGTACTCTGTGTACTCTATGTACTCTATGTACTCTATGTACTCTGTGTACTCTATGTACTCTATGTACTCTATGTACTTTATGTACTCTATGTACTCTATGTACTCTATGATATACTCTATGATATACTCTATGATGTACTCTATGTACTCTATGTATGTACTCTATGTACTCTATGTACTCCGTGTATGTACTCTATGTACTCTATGATGTACTCTATGATGTACTCTATGATGTACTCTATGATGTACTCTATGTACTCTGTACTCTATGTACTCTATGATGTGCTCTGTGTACTCTATGTACTCCTCTATGATGTACTCTATGTACTCTATGTACTCTATGTATGTACTCTATGTACTCTATGTATGTATTCTATGTACTCTATGATGTACTCTATGTACTCTACATACTCTACATACTCTACCTACTCTGTGTACTCTGTGTACTCTATGATGTACTCTATGTACTCTACATACTCTACGTACTCTATGTACTCTACGTACTCTGTGTACTCTGTGCACTCTATGTACTCTATGATGTACTCTATGTACTCAATGATGTACTCTGTGTACTCTACTATATGTACTCTATGTACTCTATGATGTACTCTATGATGTACTCTATGATGTACTCTATATACTCTATGTGCTCTATGTATGTACTCTAGGTACTCTATGTATGTACTCTAGGTACTCTGTGTACTCTATGATGTACTCTATGTACTCTATGTACTCTAAGATGTACTCTATGATGTACTCTATGTACTCTATGATATACTCTATGTACTCTATGATATACTCTATGTACTCTATGATGTACTCTATGTACTCTATGTACTCGAGATACTCTATGATGTACTCTATGATGTATTCTATGTACTCTATGATGTAATCTATGTACTTGATATACTCTATGATGTACTCTGTGATGTACTCTATGTACTCTATGTACTCTATGTACTCTATGATATACTCTATGTACTCTATGATGTACTCTATGTACTCTATGATGTACTCTATGTACTCGATATACTCTATGATGTACTCTATGATGTACTCTATGTACTCTATGATGTACTCTATGTACTCTATATATGTACTCTATGATGTATTCTATGTACTCTATGTACTCCATGTTCTCTATGATGTACTCTATGTACTCTATGTATGTACTCTATGTACTCTATGATGTACTCTATGTACTCTATGATGTACTCTATGTACTCGATATACTCTATGATGTACTCTATGATGTACTCTATGTACTCTATGATGTACTCTATGTACTCTATGATGTACTCTATGTACTCTATGTACTCTATGATATACTCTATGTACTCTATGTACTCTATGTATCTACTCTATGTACTCCATGTTCTCTATGATGTACTCTATGTACTCTATGATGTACTCTATGTACTCTATGATGTACTCTATGTACTCCCAAAGCCCAGCCCCAGTGACTCACTTCCTCCATCATGGCCACATCTCCTAAAGGCTCCATGAACCTCTCTGTTCTAGTTTGTTTTCCATTGCCGTGACAAAACACTCTGACTGACACCAACTTGGGGAAGAAAAGGTTTATTCAACTTATGTCTCCTGGGTCATAGTTCATCACTTAGGGAGCCCAAGGCAGGAACTCAGGGCAGGAACCTGGAGGCAGGAGCTGAAGCACAGGCCATGGAGGAATGCTGTTCACTGGCTTGCTCCCCTGGCTCATGCCCAACCTGCCTTCTTATATGGCACAACAACCTGCCCAGGGTGGCACCACTCATTGTGGGCTGGGTCCTCCCACACTGCTCAACCATCAAGACAATACTCCACAGATCTGGCCACAGGCTGATCCAATGGAGCCAATTCCCCAATTGAGGCTCCCTCAACCCAGGTGTGTCAAGTTGACACTAAAGCTATCCAGCACACTCTCCAAACAGGCCATGAACTGGAGACTAAGTGTTCAAATACTTGTTGCAGCCTTTGGAGGATATGCTCATTTGCAGGGCACCAGGAAGCCCTCCGCTCCACCCAGATTTCTCTGTGACACATCAAACCTTGACACTAGACCCTACAGAATACAGTAGAAGAACAGTAGCCTGTGTTGTGCCAAAGGAGGACCAGCACGCTGAGAGACTCTATCCATTTCCAGTCCCCTGACTCTATATTCTCCCATGATAAAGGGACATAAAACGAATGGCTTTAAACTCGGGGCATTTTAGAAATGACGAAGCCAGAGTAAATGAGGTGAAGCCTCAGCCTGAAGTAGAGAAGGAGCCAGAGGTGGTAAGGTTTGCATATGATGGATGCCATGTAATGTTCTAGGTACACAGCAGGCCAGATGTGGATAGGATGCTTTCCAAAGCAGCAAGTGTCCTTCCTCAGGACAGCAAGGCTGCCTCTGCCTCCCTGACAGCACAAGTCATGATACACTGATATTCAAGGACCAGAAAAGTGAGTGCTAATATCACAGGCCCTCCCCGGGCATTCTATTGAAGGTCTTACCAGCTGATCACTCTTTAATTTCAAGTATTTGGGGTCTTTTAGCCTTGAGGGGCTCAGTATGCAGATACCAACAGTTACCAGAAAGCTTTTATTTAACATTATACACCAAAACCAGGTCTAAAATTGTACAAATTAACCTAAGTAAATCTTGCAATGACTTTTTTTTTTTTTTTAATTTCTGTATGTGTATGAATGTACTGTCTGCATGCAGGTCTGTGCACCCGTGTCGTGCAACACCGCGGAGTTCAGAAGAGGGTCTCTGATTCCCCTGGAACTGGAGTTCTCCTGGAATTGGAGTTTCAGACGGTTCTCAGCCGCCATGTGGGTGCTGGGGATCGAACCCGGGTCCTCTGTAAGAGCGGTCGGCGCTCTAACCGCTAGGCCATCTCTGACTTTCTAAGAGAGACTTCCTTAAACACATCCAAACACAGGTTAATGAGGTGGAGAAGGTCCTAAGCTTCTTAGTAGGGACACTGGGATTTTTATCCTAGGAGAGTCCAAGGCCAAAGCCCTTCCACACACCCCGAGCTGGAGGGCTCCGCTAAACCAGTGTTAACCAGGGTAAACCCTCCTTGTGACGCGAGCAGAAGGCACTGGAAGATGACTCGTAGACATGATCCTGTATCATGAACAGAGCTTACTGCCAACTGAAAAGCAGTTTCCAGAGTTCATCACACCCATAATGAAAAGATTTCACTAAAATTATTTTAGCCAAGCAGGGGACAGGGGATCAAAGAAAGAAAGTTTGGAGAAATTGATCCTCCTCCACGTCCCAACAGAGCTAAAGAAATTAATGTTCCTTGGCCAAAGAGAAGGTGGAGGCAAAGACAGGTACCACTGCCACTCCTGACCTAATGGCCTTCTATCCAGCCGGCTCCTGCAGAGTCGTCTCCTCTGGACAAGGCCTAGTCCTCTGATGAAAAATGGTCTGTCTGGCTCCTTTTCCAACCATCGGGAAGGTAAAGGCTGGACCCAGCTGAGCCCAGCAGAAATTAGAATGACAAAAGGGCTATTTTTGTTATGCTCGGAGCACAGAGAACAACAAGACGACACGGGTCTCCTGGCTGGAGAACGTGACAGCAAGTAGGATTGTTCAATACCCAGTGTTCGTCACTGTTCATCAGAGAAAACAAGATGCTTTTCACAGAGGGCAGAAGGGACACCAGTTAGAGGGAATTGAGGTTCAAAATGGACACCCTGCTAGTCAGAGAGCCTGCCCTCTCCAAATAAGTCTGGGGCTCCTGGCCTTAATGAATTAAACTCCAGACTCCTTGCTGTAGGAAGTTTGAGGTAGCCAGAGAGCTTCACAGAAAAACTTTAGTAATCCTGAAGAAAGCAAGGACCAGGCTCCTCCCATTAAGTGAAAATGAATGAATGCTCAAATTCTGTCAGATGCCAACTACAGGAAAAGTTCTCAAATATATTGTTAAAAAGGGGGCAGGGCTGAGATGTAGTTCACCTGGTATGAAGAATAGTTGCCTAACACGCATAGAGCCCTGGGTTCAGTTCCTAGCACCAGGAGGAAAAGACACAAGGCAGTCACAGGATTGGAGTGCACTTCTGCTGCTTGAGACGGTGCATACCCGTCAGTAGGTGCTGAAGAAAATGAAACAGGAGGGTCAGTAGTTCAAAATCACCTCTGGATGGTAATGTAACCAGGTGGGCAGAGCACTTGCCTAGCATTCATGACAGCCTGAGTCCGATTCCAGTATCACATAAACCAGGAATGTTGGCAATGTGCCTGTCATCATCCAGCACTCAGGGAGAGAAAGCAGGAGGATCCACTGTTCAAGGTCATCCCTGGCTACATGGAAAGTTCAAGGCCAGCCTAGGCTACACGAGACACTGTCTCAAAAAAGGAACAGAAAGAGGACGGGAGGAGAGGCCACAGGCACTTCAAAGAGACTACAGCCCAGCCACCTGCCAGGACCCAAGAGGCAGCAGAGGGCTAGGCTCACGTGCTATTGGCAGCATTTGCTGTTTGATCCTTATGGCCACAGGACTGAGGGTTTGGGGACTCTGGCTGGTTCCAGAGCAAAGGCTGGCCTCAGTTCCTGAGGATCACAGCAGTCCCTGCACACTTCAGCTTCCTCAGCTTGGCCATGCACTTCTTCAATCCATCACAGAGAATCTCAGCAGCAAGTGTGCTGTCAAGGCACAGATTAGAACATCTGGGATGTTCTAATCACAGAAGCCACATTCCCCCACCTTTGCAATGTTCTGTTTGAAGCAGGTCAGGTTCCATCCATATTCAAAGAAACGGGATATACAAAGGTGTGAGCACTAGCATGTGAGTGCACAGGGGTCATTCTAGTATTTGTCTGGGACAGTGACCTCAGAAAGTCACTTGACAAACTCTAGGTCCTTGTCTACGAAATGAAAGTTTCTAAGGGCACAGTGTAATCAGAGACACTGTTAACCTACAGACTCACTTCAGGATGGAAGCAGAGTTGGACTTGTCTCCACAATAGCACTTAAACCCCACAGCAAATCTAAGAAGAGAAATTCAGGCTAAGGAGGCCTAAGAGTAAAAGAGAAGAAAGCCGACCTTTCAGCCAGAGGAATACCAAAGAACCCTCAAGCTATCGGATGCACCATAGAGCTTCCACACATAGAAACAGAACTCATTCAGTGTCCATTTATTCAATAAATATGATTTCTAGACTTCTGTGTGTAGAGCTTCCTTTTGTTCCTCCTTAAGGACTAGCTTGGTGATTCTCAAAATTTAGCACCAATAACTCTTCTGTAGAGTTGGGTACAAAAATATTTTACTGGAGCTGGGCATGTCAGCACACACCTTTGACCCCAGCACTTGGGAGGCAGAAGCAGGGAAGGATCTTTGTGAGGTGGAGGCCAGCTGGGGTTACAGGGAGATCCTGTCTCAAAAAAGACCAAAAGAATTTTTTTACTGGATTTTCAGTGGATAATTCTGACTACCTATCCTCTCTCTCTTTCTCTCTTTCTCTCTCTCCCTCTCTCTCTCTCTCTCTCTCTCACTCTCTCTTGCTCTCGCTCTCGCTCTCTATGTATATATGTAGTGCACTTGTCTGCTGTGTGCACACACACATACAATTCTGAGTTACAGATGTGTGTGCAGCCACAGCATTTTACATGAATGCTGGGAATTCTAACTCAGGCCTCCGAGCTCGCACAGCAAGCACTGTTACTGACTGAGCCATCTCCCAGACCCTAATTTTTCTCTCACACACTCAATTTAACAGCAAATCCCACATGTAATCAGATTCCATTGTAGCATCCCATAGGTTTTAATATTAAAACATTATTAAAAATCTGATACAATGCTTCGTTCTTAATTATTTAATAAATATCAACTGCTACCACCTATTAAACTACTAAACATGTAAAAAATGGGATGGTAGATTTTACCTGAAAAATAAGTTCATTTTTATTTCTCAGTCTATGAAAGCGGGTCAAACGCCATCTCTCCTGAATTTACATTTCAATAACTACAGACCCCCAAACATGTTAAGGGCACTGCTCACATTCTGAACAGCTTGCTGTAGAAAGCAGACATAACTGATGTTTGAGAGGAAAGCAATTATGCCACGGCAATCAATAAAATGAACTGTAACGATTAGTCCTCCATAATCCTTTTTTTTTCCTGGAGAAGACCGCATTTGGAGATTTCTGAGCAGCTTCTACTCACATCTCCATCATTTTCTTATAAGACACCAATATAAAATGATGTTGTCAATTTAGAATCAAATGGTCTTTTCTGAAATGTTGTACATTCCCTGTGTGTTTTGATTGACAGGGTGAAGGGAAAGGAGATGCTAATAAAGGCAACCAATCTATGTCCTGCACTGCACCAGCAAGGTCCCAGCCTGGTTCATGGACGCCTTTCAAACATCCTCCCAGGTGGTGGATATGATCAACAGATGGGAACACAGGTAAAAGAGGCTGAAGGGTTTAGTTTGCCGAAGACCATCACACACACACACACACACACACACACACACACACTGTAAGTAGAAGCTATATCCACAGCGGGAGAGGGTATCCCCTAACATAAGAGTACATTTCTCCACTGAAGAACTCCGCACACCAACTATTTGCTCCACAAACATTGAAAAGTTTTTTATGTGCAAAACCTCACCAGCCACTCCTGGCTTTCCGCTAAACCAGACCACCAATAAACAGGTGTGACACAAAACTACATCTTGCATCGGAGGCAAGGAAAGCAGCTTAATTGTATCAGAGCTTCTGAAAAGGCAGAACAGAAAGGTAGGACGCCAGGAACCATGCTTCAGGTGAGTCTCACGCCCACAGGGGCAGGCACCGCTGCCAGGGCTCAAAGCCCTTAGTCCTAGCAGCACAATTTTACAGCAGTGGGGCTCTGGCGGCCAGGTCATCAGCCCAATCTGTGTGAAATCATTTCAATTCTCTGCACCACGTCTCTGGGGCGTCTCTCCCCTCCCATAAGCCCTCTGGAATCAATGTTTCATCCGATAAGTTTGGGAGAATAGCTGGTCCTTCTCATTCATTCTTTGGGTCCGGGCTCACCGAATGTTTCCGGGATCTTTATCCCACTTTTCAGCTGAACCATCAGAGCTCGTTGGGAGGGGTCATTCTAACATCCACCTGTCTGTCTGCCACTCTAGGGCATTAAAGAGAAGCTCACTCCTACACGGTAGAAAAGTCAATTTTGCTTTTCATCTGCTGGGGCCCCTTTGATTATAAAACAGGGGAAGACCTGAAAACCAAAATCTCTTTGACTTGCAGTGATCCCATCAAATGGGGGGGGGGTGCTTTTTATTTGTTTGCAGGATAGCACATCAAAAGCAGAAGTTGGGGAAAGACCAGGAAAAGCCATGATTAAAAGCCTGCCTTGCTCAAGGACACAACCAAAACGTTAGTTGCTTGACTTAACTACTGTCCATTAATTAAATGCAAAACAGCAGCATGAACGTGAGAAGTACCCCCGCTCTGCAAATGCTTATCCCAGGTCTGCTGGATTTTCCAAGTGTCAGAGGCCAGCCGAACATGCTAGCAGCACGCTGTTCATCAGCTCCTCCCCATCTGGGAGTGCGTCCCCATTCAAAGAGAATTAATAACGACTCCAGCTGAAAACTGCCAGCCTCAAGGTACAGCCAGCCGGCTCCCAATCAAGTGCTCAAGTGCTAGTCTTTAATGTCCCAGGGATTCAAACTTGGTTTTCCTTCTAGGATAGCCTGAACAGTTGGAATTCCCTCTCTGGGGCTGGGGCTTCAGAAAACCACTGGAGAATAATGCAGTGGAAGGAAGAAGCTGAATGCACTGATATTTTCCTCTATGTGGCTGATAACCTATCTGTGGAGCCTACTGTGGGATGCTACGAGAGGTGTGGCCCAAAGCACTGGGATGGGAACTGCTTCCTCCGAACTATTTCCCTAGCCAGCTTATACTATTAAAGCTCAACTGGTGTTGGGGGAGGGGTAGTTTGGATATCTGTCACCCCCCAACAGAGATCTACAACAGTGGAATCGGAGGCTCCTTCACTTTACATGTATTAACCCCGCTTATACAGAATAGCTACAACCAAAACTGAGAAGCCACCTGGGCAGCTTCCACTGGTGCTAGGGGGGGCTCATCTTTCTCACCTGATAGTGTCTTTGTCTTACAGATGAGGATTGCTAAAGAGCTACCTTTGTCTGCTAGTGCAGCCCATTAGGACATACACCAGCCAGCGTGTAAATCCAGGCTAGCACCATTCCTAAAGGCCACCAACTTCCGCCCCTTTTACACCTGGTGACCAGGAAGGCCACCCAAATAAAGCTGGACACCGTGAATCAGAGACTGGGGGATGGGAGGCAGCACGGGCCAGCCTGGACCACAACGGGTGACTAACAAAGAGTGCCAGAGGTGCTGAAAAAGTCCCCCCCAAAGCAGTTTTATTTAGTAGGATAGTTAAGAGCAGAGCTTCCAACCCACCTGGGTTCCAACTCCAGTTCTAATTGTGAGCTGTTGGAACCCAATTTACATAACAGACGGTCCCTCCTCTGCCCTCCCCCAGCACTGGATCCTTTGGAATGATAATCACTTGAAGAAATTATCTGTTCTGATCTGATCAACCATTGAAAGATGCTCTCAATTTAGAGACACACTAGGACAGAAAGACAGACTGAAAGTAAGCTCTGCAACTTCCTGTGTGAGCTGGACACACACTGCCTCACCCTCACATCCCCCTTTGTAAAACGACACACCAATCCCGCCCATCCCAATTGGATAGGCCAATATTGTTAAAGACCTGGAACCATGCTTGGCATGTGAAAATCACACAAAATCTAAATTTCACTGTCCATAAATAAAACACTGATGAAGTACAACCAGATTGGATTGCGCATTGTCCTTGGCTCTTTTCCCTTTGGGCTGGCAGAGATGGAGATCATGGAGCTGCGAAGCCTGAAATATTTACCATAGCATTTCCTGAAAACACGTACCAAGCCCTGTTCCAATGTAAACTCCATTGCTGCCAAGGGTGCTGCTCCACAGGGCTGCCTCGCTGTCCTCATTCTGCCCGAGACGCAGCAATTCACAAACCTTGCCACAATTCACTCCTGGTCCACGTTCTGATACTATAAAGCCCAAAGTGTGCATCTGGGATCTGAGAACTTGGCTCAGGAGCAACCAGAACACTACAGCAAGACCCTTGCTACCAAAAAAGACAACTGGAAACCACTGCAATCAAAAGGGATGAGTTACTTTCTGATAAGTTAAATACCATATTATAAAGTGCTCATTTCTCCTGGAAACTTCAAAAATGACAACCTGTACAGCCATGCTCTATGGTTTTAAGTCACTACTGTATCTTCAGGGGTTGGGACAGAGTAACAGGTTCATCTATGCACATATCAACCACAAGTTGATGTTGGGTCTTCTTGATCACTTTCCATCTTGTCTCTCAAATTCATTATTTCCTTATGTTAGGTTATGTATGAATGTTTTGCCCCATGTATGCAATGCCCCAAAAGGCCAGATGTGGGTATTGGATCCTCTGGAACTGGAATTATGGATGGTTGTTAGCCGAGTCCTCTGCCAGAGCAGCAAGGCCTCTTAACCACTGAGCCATCACTCGGGCCCTCCACCCTCATATTTTGACATAAGGTCTCTCACTGAATCTGGGGCTTATTGCTTTGGCTAGAGGATGAGCTCCAGGTGCCCTCCTGTCTCCTCGACCGCCTACCCTAGAGCTAGGGGTATAGACATGGTCTGCATTCACTCTTTCACATGGGTGTTGGGATTCAGTTCTTCAGGCTTGCAGACTAAGCTATCTCTCTGGCCCCATAATACAGTATCTTTAAAACAATTAGGGTTGGGGCTGGAGAGATGGCTCCACAGTTGAAAGGTCCGCAGTTGAAAGCTCTTGCAGAGGACCTGGGTTCGATTCCCAGCACCCACATGGTGGCTAAGAACCGTCTTCAACTCCAGTTCCAGGGGAATCTGACACCTTCTTCTGACCTCCATGGCATTGCATGACACAGGTACACCAACCTACAGACAGACAGTACACTCATGCACATAAAAAATAATAAATAAATTTTTAAAAAATTAGGGCTGGAGAGATGGCCTAGCAGTTAAGAGTACCGACTGCTCTTGCAGAGGACCCGGGTTCGATCCCCAGCACCCACATGGCGGCTGAGAACCGTCTGTAACTCCAATTCCAGGAGAACTCCAGTTCCAGGGGAATCCGACACCCTCTTCTGACCTCCGCGGCATTGCATGACAGGGGTGCACAGACGTACATGCAGACAGTACATTCATACACAAAAATTAATATTAATTAAAAAATTAGGGTCATTGTTAGAAATGTGCTAATAGAAAGTAGCTGGAATAGTAAGTGACCAGTAAGAAAGTTTAAAGCTGGGAATGGGCCAGAAGACAAAGGCTCCACGTCCCAGGCGCTGGACCCTTCCTCTACATGGAGTGCCCTTCATCCCGTCACTACCACAGCTAACCCCCCCCCCCCACCAGATGAAAGCTCTCTGGAGACAAAATCCCTACTAGAATTAAGAATTATACCCAGCTTTCCACTTTGCACAAAACAGGAACTTGAGATATATATGGGGGAAGGAAAAAATGTGTAAGAGAAATTTCCATCCCTGTGTAATAAATACTGAATGGACTAGGATGCCCTGATCTCCGCACTCATCTCTGCAGATTGTGACTATTTTACTATCTGCAAAAGCAATAACTGCTTCTGACAGACAAGTTCAACACCTGTGAGGGAGAATGTGTACTTTCAGAAATAGAGTAAATACCTGCAATGGTGAGTTCTTTCCTGCGAAATGCTGCTTAGGAAAAGGGGTGAAGTTCCTTCTGCCTCCACCTAACGTTAATCATTTATGAAATACTGTGGCTCACAGCTCGGCAATTGGAGTCATTTCAGGCAGTAAATATACATTTCCTGTCAAAACACATCAAACAGAGAAGACTTCAATTTACTTGAGAATGAGTTGTAACTAACTTCCATATTGGCAATTTAGAGAAATCTCTGATGGCTTTTAATACCCTTGGTGGTTTTCTTCTCTGCCCCGGCCTCAGTGCCATGGATCAAATGCAGGGCTTCGTGCTGCTGGGCAAATGATCTGCCACTGACCTAGATCCCCAGCCCCAGTTTTCTTCACTATCTGGCCTCAAACCACTGAATGTCTCGATTTGACCCTCCCCAGAAATGGCTCCAGTTCACACCTGTGTGCAATCTGCCACCCCCAATTCCGTACCCCTTGGGTTCTTTTCCTTTCGCAAAACTCAGGCTTTCCCCAAAACTAAAGCCAGGTGTACATAAGACTCAAAAGAGTACGCTGGATTGTACGAAAGTTATCAGTGGACTCTGCCTATTTCATTACATCCCACTGAAAGTAACAATGATCTAAGAAACCAACAGCTTCTTAAAAAATTAAATCCAGAGAGAGTGGACTGTTTTACCTCTCATCCACCTGTGCCCCTTTTCTAAGCCTAGGGAACAACCTGCAGAAGAGGGGGCGTGGTAGAATGTAAGGGCTGTGATTGGGGTGAATGGTGAAACTACAGCAATGTAGTCTGGACACTCATTTGATCAACTTGATTGAACAAACAACCTGTCACCCCCCACTGGATGGTGGGGCTGTAGGTGTTTGGGCACAACAGCCTGCAGATAGGTTTTGCATGAAGGATGCTTGTACTCATGGATTATCACTTATAGCTAAAAATGAAAAAAAAAACTGAGAGAAAGATGCAGGACAGTTATGGCAGAATGCATGATCTGGGATGGGGTGGGGGGGGGGGGGGAGGGAAAGGGAAATAAGCCTGAACTGAATTGGAAAAAA
>VZQC01011187.1:0-34555 GCA_009823505.1 Rhizomys pruinosus | reverse complement strand
GGTGGGGGGTGGGGAGGTGGGAACGGGGATGAACAGGCTCAAATCTCACCATATTCATTTATGAAATTCTCAAAGAATAAAAGAATTCTCAAGAAACTGTTTTAATGATGAACTCTAATTTTGTGTGTACATGTTCATATTTGTGCATGCACATACATGTGTATGTGTGTGGAGGCCAAAGACCAATGTCAGGTGTCTTCCTCAGTCACTTTCTACCTTATTTTTTTAGAGGCAGGGTCTCTTACTGAGCCTGACCCTCACCCATTCAGCTAGACTAGCTGGCCAGCTGTCTCCAGGAATCCTTCTGTCCCACCCAAGGACTGAGAGGATGGCAGATGCAGCAATACCTGACATTTCATGTGGGTTTGGGGGATCCTAACTTAGGTCCTCAGGCTTGTGTGACAGGGACTTTACTGTTAAAGCCATCTCCACAGCCTATTTTAAACTACATGCCAAACTCAAGAATTATACAGCTCAGTTTGCTTTAAAACTAAGTTTTCCACAAAATTTCTCAATCACATCTTTCAAATTATGACTCAGTTTAGAGTTGGGGGGTTTTTTTAGATATTTTTATTTTTAGTTAAGTGATTTGCCTGCATGTTTGTAAATGCACCATGTACATGCAATGTCTGTAAAGGCCAGAAGAGTATCTGATCCCCTGGAATTAGAGTTACTGATGTACAATTCAATTTGTCTAATTTTAAACATAATTTGTATGGAGCCAGATGTAGTGGTATGTGCCTATAATCCCATCACTTGGAAGGTAGAGGCAGGAAGAACAAGAGTTCAAGGCCATCTTAGGCTACATGGGGAGATCAAGTCCAGCCTATGTTGCACAAGACCCCTTCTCAAAGAAAAAAAAAAAAAGAAAAATCCAAATAAATAATCTGTACATATATTCACACCTAGTATGCCCTCAACCCTACGGGCTTGCCTGACCTATAACATCAAAGGCCTGCTGCTTCAGCCAAATAGGTAGAAAATATCTATTTTTTTTTTCTTACTATCTTGGCATCCATCAAGCAGCCTTTTCAAGGGCAAGAAAACTGCAGTTCCCAAGGAGCAGTTTGAGGTGCTTAAGGTTAATGGCAGTATTTACATAGCCATCAATTCACTTTACAAAGAACTGCCCCCTTAGGACTGCACAGCAATTGACAGAGGAGGCCCAGCCAGAGCTGGGCAGACAGGCGCCTCCAACAACGAAAGGCCATGCCTGACAAATCCTACTGACACCATTTTGTTTGCATTCCCTTGTTTCTCTCTCCGTTTACAGTTTAAAAGTCCTGGGCTGCTTAATGAACAAATCAGACTATGCTTCCATCTCTCCAGGAGTCACTTTCTGAAATATTTTGGGACCGGTAAGCTATAGTGAGTACCCTTCCTCTGCTGGCACGCATGCACTGCCTCATAGGGGGACTCACTGTGTGCATAGCTGGTTAAACCTAAAGCTAAATTAATTAAACTTGGGTAAAGTTTAAAATTCAGGTCCTTAGTCATAATAAGCTCATTTACAGATCCCATGAGAGGGATGTGGCTTAACAGCTACAGTAGCAGACAGCAAGAATTTGGTCTTCATGTGTGTGTATTTGTGTATGCATACATGTGTCCAGGTAAACGTTAAGTGTGCATATGCACATACAGGCCAGAGGACAAACTCAGGGGTCATTCCTCAGGGGCTCTCATTGGCTGGAACTCACCATGTAATCTAGGCTGGTCAGTCAGTGATCCCCAAGGATCCATGTGTCTCTGCTTGACAGTAGAGATTTTAGAACAGCCTCATCATTACAGAAAGTTCTGATGGAACATTAAAGAATGAGTATGGTGGGAGGCTCAGAGATGACTCCATGGGGAAAGTGCCTGCTGCTCAAACATAAGGCCCGAGTTCAGGTTCCCTGGTCCCCATGTAAAAAAGCCAAGTGGGGCCACACATATCTGCAACCCTAGCCCTGGGGGAGCAGAGACAGGAGGATCCCCAGAGCTTGGTAGCCAGCCAGTCGAGCCAATCAATATTGTCTTAGTCCAGCGAGAGACTCCCAGGATGGACCCATGGCCTCCCCGTGCATAAAATGTACACACACACACACACACACACACACACGTACATTCACAGGAAGAATGTGCAAAACTGTACTTCATAGACTTGACCTCTGACACCCTCTGAAGTTGGCATGATTAATTCCAAGAAAGCACACATGCAGTGAATGAGGCTTCCGGCAGTCCTGTCACTTTCCAGATGTATCCCCAAGCAACTTGCTGCTCTAACACATGTCCTCATAGGGGACATTTCTACTTCTACCCCAGAAAAACCACTGACATATGTGTAGAAAGAGACCTCTAATAATGAGAAGGGTTTACATGGTAAACGTCACATCTCGGTTAATGTCACACATGAATCTATTCACAAATAAACTTAAGATGTTCTCTCTACGAAGAAGAAAAGGGGAAATCTGAATGTCTTTCTTCTACTGAGGAAGAACTATGTGTATCTCACTGTAAATGGGTATGATATCATTTAAATAAAAAAATCACATAAAAACTGTATTTAATGAGCACAGTTAATTTAAATAAAAAATTTAATACATTTTAATGTTAATGTGTAATTAACAAACCCTTCCTGCTTGTTTTGATTAACATTGACAAATCGACTTCACAAGGACAGAGAAACATGACCAGTCTCCTTAAATCCATTCTTCCTCTTGAGGTTCAGATTTCCTTGAGATATGCTGTATAATAAGCATCTCTTGGGACTAGAAAGATAGCTTAGTTAGTAAAGTGCTTGCCTTGTAGGAACAGGGACCTGAGTTCAATTCTCCAGAACCCATAGAACAGTAACCAGGCACATGGCACATGCAGTCAGAGAGAAGGGGATCCCTGGGGCTCGCTGGCCAGTGAGACACCCTGGTCTCAAAGAAAAAGTGGATGGTATCTGAGAAACACTACCACACACCCACACACACACACACCTCCCATGTACAGAAGGTTAGAAGGCAAACTCTCCATTGTTTGAGGATGGAGGGATAGATATATGCGCTGGACAGAGCGTGAAAGGCAATCTATGTTTTCTTCCATGCTTTTTTTTTTAATTTTATTTATTTTTGCATGTGTATGAATGTACTGTCTGCATGTAGGTTTGTGCACCCGTGTCATGCAATGCCGAAGAGAGTCTCAGATTCCCCTGGAACTGGAGTTCTCCTGGAATTGGAGTTACAGACGGTTCTTAGCCGCCATATGGGTGCTGGGGATCGAACCTGGGTCCTCTGCAAGAGCAGTCGGTGCTCTTAACTGCTAGGCTATCTCTCCAGCCTCCTTCCACGCTTATTTTACTTCTGCTTTTTTCAGCTTTCATCTTACCAGTGCAAAGCCGCTGTGGCCCCACCTTATGGTTGCTGGTGACACATCTTGAACAGTTTTATCAACACTAGCCAGTCATGCCAACAGCCATGGTTTTCTAGAGTGAATATTTGCTCTTAAAGAATTTTTTCCTTTTTTTAAAATATTTTTTAATTTTATTTATTTTATGTGTACGAATGTACTGTCTGCATGTAGGTTTGTGCACCCATGTCGTGCAATGCTGCAGAGGTCAGAAGAGGGCGTTCTCCTGGAGTTGGAGTTACAGACAGTTCTCAGCCGCCATGTGGGTGCTGGGGATCAAACCCGGGTCCTCTGCAAGAGTAGTAGGCGCTCTTAACCGCTAGGCCAGCCAGGCATGGTGGTGCATGCCTTTAAGCCTAGCACTCAGGAGGCAGAGGCAGGTGGATCTTTGCGAATTCAAGGCCAGCCTGGTCTACAGAGAGAGTTACAGGACAGCTGGGGCTAAAGACCCAAAAAAAAAAAAAAAAGAGCAGACAACTGGGATGGAGAGATGGCTCAGTGGTTAATGAAAAGCACTGGCTGTTCTTCTAGAGGACCCAGATTCAATTCTCAGCACACACACGGCAGCTAACAACCATCTGTACTCCAGTTCCAAGGGATCTGACACCCTCTTCTGGCCTCTGAGGGCTTTGCACAACAAGGATATACTTACACACAGGTAGCCAGAACACTCATATACATAAAATAAAAATAATAAATTTTTAATTAAAAAAGCGGCAAACTTGTTGCTTAGACGCCTCTACTGTTGAGTCTTCGACAGCCACTCGTGCTTTGTCCTCTCTGTTGGTGAATGTGGGAGCCTCATCTTCATGCTGCCCCAGTCTGAGTGCTGGACAGTGACACAGGCTCAAAGGGCAGCATCAGGGAGGAAGATGAAGACAGCGGCCCAGTGGAGCAAAGGCCACCAAGGGGAAACTTTGCAAAGGGGACAGCAGACTGGTGGGTCCTTAGGAAATGTTAGGACAGACCTCGTCACAGAGACTAATGCACCTGTCCCTGCAAGAGAAAACCATGGTTCCAGACCTCAGCTATGGAATTAAAGCCCTGTTCTGGAGATCAAAGAGATTAAATGTCTTTCCTGGGCCACCCACGAAGCTTCATGGTAGCAAATACTAACTTTCCTGCCAATACTCAGGTTTCTATAACTCAGACTAGCTCCCAAAATCCCACCAAACACCATTTTTTAAAATAAGCAAATACAGCACAATGTTGGGGCACACGTTGGTAATCCCAGCACTCAGAAGGTGGACAGAGAAGATGAAGCATTTGAGATCATCCTCAAGCACATACCAAGTTTGAAGCCAGGCTGGGCTACAGAGACCCAGTCTAAAAAACAAACAAAAAAAGACTAAAACAAATAGTTAAGCATCTTTCATTTTGTATCTTATTCAGGGGGTTTCCACTGGCAAACTTCTAAGTTTTTTAAGCATTTCAAGACAAAGTAAAATTCACTCAAAGCTTTTCATTAAGCAGACACAGAAGGTAATTTACTCCTCCAAGGGGCAGGACAAAGCGACACACCTGGGCAAAAACTTTCCATAGCCCCTCAAGGCCCATAACTCCATCAGCTGCTCCATTTCCTGGTCTTGACTGGCTCTTCAGTTATTCTCAGAACAGATGAAACCTTAAGCCCACATCAGCTCTTAACATCTGCTGAAACTTAACAACACAGGAACAAAGGCAAAATTCCTGTATATCACCTGCCAGCTAGATTATAATTTAAATAAGACTCAAAAGTATATCGGAGTGTAGAAGGCACATTTCCCCCCACCAATACAGACAGAACCGAGATGACAGAAAGCAACAGCAGGCTCATTGTGTCTTGTGCTCCAAAAGAAATTGAAGACACCATGGACATCAGTTTCTTATACAGAACACTAAGTCCACTCACACCTAATTTGTCCCCTGGGTTCAGAAATCTGACTCAGTCTTCAGAATCATACTATCTAGGCAAACTTATCAATAGATTACAAGACTGAATAA
Organism: Rhizomys pruinosus; assembly: GCA_009823505.1. Classification (NCBI taxonomy): domain Eukaryota; kingdom Metazoa; phylum Chordata; class Mammalia; order Rodentia; family Spalacidae; genus Rhizomys; species Rhizomys pruinosus. Next base: position 29,200 of record VZQC01011187.1, on the reverse strand, counting down.
CTTCCAGGCTAATCAGATGTTCGTGTTTTATGAAAATTTCCATACTTAAATTTTTTACCTCTAAAAAATGAATTGCCCTGAAAGGTATTGCTCAGAGCATGGTCCAAGGCTAACCCCATCAAAGCCTGGCTCCATCATAGACACGCTGAATCCTAAGGCTCAGGGATCTGCTTGAGCAAGCCCTCCAGGTGACTCTTAGTGACTGGGCATGATAGCACTTCCTCTAATCCCACAGCTCGAGGCTGAGGAAGAAGGATTTTGAATATAAGGCCAGCCTGGGCTATATAATGAGTTCAAAGGCAGCCTGGGCTACATTGACAGACCCTGGCTCTGCATATGGGGAGATGGATCAGTCAGTAAAATCCTTACACTACAAGCATGTGAACCCGAGTTCGATCCTGGCACCTATGTAAATCCAGGTTACAGCTGCATGTACCGTAATCTCAGTTGCTGGAAAGACAGCGAGACAGGAGAAACCTGGGGACTTGCTGGCCAGCCAGTCTAGGTGAACCTGTGAGCTCCGGGTTCTGTGAGACACTGTCTCCAAAAACAAGGTGGAGAGCATTTGAGAAAGATTCCTTCATCAACCTCTGGCTTACACACACGCAAGCGCGTGCAAATTCCTGGCTTGCAAGAAAAGGGTGAAGCAATAACACTGCAGTTGGGAACGGGCATACCATGGAAGACTAATAACATTAATATACAATATATTTTAAAACCCCTGCCACTTCCAGAATTTACATTTTGCAAAATGCCACCACCTAAAGCCTATTCCATCCCTCCTCCTGCCTTACTTCTAAGTAAATGAAGACTGTGAAACTCATATACAGGGATATAGTCAACTGCTTGTAAGTTCATGTCTATTTATGCTGTGGTTCAGAAATATTTGCACATCAAACCAGAACCTGAGTTTACACTGGGGATCCTGGGTCTTTTGTAAATGTGGGGAGAGTAAATTCAGAATCAAAATGTCTTGAAGAAACAGAGTTTTCTAGGAATCCTGCCAGTCCTTTCTCTCAGGGTGACCTTAACTTTCAGACTTGAGGAATCTTTCCCCTTCCTGATTAATACTTGGTGTTATGATTGGTGGGCTTTCTTCCTGGAGACATCCGGACACGCCGACTCTCCACCTCCTCCGGGCATGGAGAGCTCTAGAACTTGCTGCTTTAGCAGAGACCTCCAGTGTGGATGGCAGAGCCGACGGCGCCACTCTGCTCCCAACTCCCCCTGAGACCTGTGGGACCCACATGTTCTAAACCTCATTTTTTTCCCCCTTCTAATGGTCCAGAAAGCTCACAAATGAACTTTACGCACCTGACCCAGGATTCCTCGGGACCCCCTCCCTGCTCAGATAAAGGCTTATTTCTAAATCTTTTGAATCAAATTAGAACATCGTCAGACGCCATTTGAGCAAACGTTAATTTCAAGTGTATTTAAATGTCTTCTCCGCTTGCTTTTCCTCATCAAGCAGAGCTGCTTCCACTGTGTAATCACCATAATGAATAAACATAGGGTGCTCACAAAGGACTGAGGCACAGCCAAACTGATCAATTGTTAATTCTACAAAGTGACTAAATGTGACTTCCTTCACAGTGACTCCATCAAGCTGTGATTGTGGTGGGAAAGGTGGCCATGTCCTCTGCCCAGTACTTCTGGAGAGCAGGTGGGCAGTCATCCCTGGGACCCTTCCTCAGGGTGACTGGACTATCTTCTCTCCTAACCCATCTCTCCTTCCTACCCCAGAGAGAGGCACAAATTGTCACAGCATTTACAAAACCATGGGCCGTATGATTATTAATTGCCAGAGGAATGGTAGCTGCACTATTAATGGGCTAAATAGTCACAGAGTATATAATAACCAGTGGGCTCTTCTTCCTGGGAAAAAAAAATGACAATTTCATAATAAGCATTTGGCCCAAAGGATATCCAAATCCAAGTGATCTACATGGCAAGATAAGACCTGTTAGCACTTGGCCCTGAGACAAACATGTTTATTATTTACCTTATCCTCGCCAGGCAGAAGCCATGACCAGGAGGAGTCAGGTCAGCCTTGAAGTGAAAGAATGAATGAGCACCTAGGAGATTTGCCTCTGAACTGTACCTCCTGCGTTCAAAGCACAACTCGAACACATGCTACCAGAGTGGGTCTGTCCCTCTGTGCTTCCCTTTCCCCTGCACTGAAGACGATGCTGAGAGTGCCTACTATAGGACTCTGAAGAGGGCAAAATGATTAAGGTGGTAAATGGCACAGCCACTGTGGAAATAAGACGGGAGCTCCCTAGAGAATTAAACAGAGAACTCCATCAGATCCAGAAACTCCACTTCTAGGTACATCTGAAAGAAGTGAAAGCAAGGGCTGGAAGGGACATTTGTACATGTGTGTCCATAATAGCATGGTGGCAGTGGCTGGAAGCAGTATTTGTACATGTGTGTCCATAATGGCATAGTGGCTGGAAGGGACATTTGTACATGTGTGTCCATAATGGCATGGTGGCAGGAGTCAAAAGACAGAACCAATCTAAATGCTCACTGACACCCCGAAAGGACGTGGTGTGCAAATCCTTAAAGAACAGAGTGAGGAAATTCAGGTATCAACATGAATGCTAAGTAAAGCAGGCCAATCGCAGAAGGACCAACCATGTGGGACTCCACTTACTGAGACCCCAAAAGTAGAGTGGTGACGAGCAACAGTTATGTGGAGAGGGACATGGACTTAGGGTTCGATGGCTATGTTTCAGGGTTATTTTTTTGTCTTTTTGAGACAGGGTCTCCCTGTAGCCCCAGCTGTCCTGGAACTCATTATGTAGACCAGGCTGGCCTTGAACTCATGGAGATCCGCCTGCCTCTGCCTCCCAAGTGCTGGGAGTACTGGGATTAAAGGCATATACCACCACCGCCACACCCATCTCAGCTATGTTTCAGTTTTATACCATGAAAGAACTTCAGTATTAAGTCCTAGCTGAGGAACTACTGACAACTGATTATGTTTTGAGAAGGAGACTCAGTTTCTTTAAGGGTTTGATGCTGCAATAGCTGACTAGGCTTCAGGGGATGGACCCACACCCAAGAGCATTTGGCAAATACAAGTTAGACTTGACAGGCCTCAAAAAATAACAGGGGACATGAAGAGAGGAGGGTTAGGAGAGGACGGTGGGTCTGAGAGCATAATGAGGGAGGAATTTTCAGGGAGAGGGTCTGACTACGATCAAAGTACATTGTATGAAATTCTCAAAGAATCAGTAAAAATGTTATTTTTAAAAAAATGAAATACACCAGGTCTGGTAGCACATGCCTTTAATCCCAGCACTTGGGAGGCAGAGGCAGAAGGATCTCTGTGAGATCAAGGCCAGCCTGGTCTACATAGTTCTAGGCCAGCTAGGGCTATAGGGAGATCATGTTTCAAAACAAACACAAACAAAAAGAAATAGATAATGACAACCCAATATACTGAATGTACTTAATGCTACTGAAATACAGATTTGAGGATGATTAAAATGATAAATTTTATGTTACTTGTATTTTATCAATCCCTCCCAAATTAAAATTTAGCACCTTACAAGATAGCATGTAATACTAGCTATTGCTGTTGCTATCATTTTCTGAAAGCTCAGTACGACAATGTTTAACAAATTTCCCCAGACTTACAAACAGTAAATACCCAGTTGGACATGATGGCTCACAATTATAATCCCAACACTTGGGAAACTGAGGCAAAAAGATTGTAAAGACTGGGCTACATGCAAGTTCCAGGGCAGGCTAGACTATCATGTAAGACCCAGGAGAGAGAGAGAGAGAGAGAGAGAGAGAGAGAGAGAGAGAGAGAGAGAGAGAGAGAGAGAGAGAGCAAGCTCTTGAAAAATATATTTGATCTGCCATGCAGCCGAATACTACAAGGTCTCGAAACCCCCACCCCCACCCTCCCTACCCTCATTGGCAGTTATTCCTGAGCCTTGCTGGAGAGCGTTGCAATGTTAACCAATGAGTTTCTTAAATCTCCTCAGCCTCACATCAGCTCCTAAGTTTGAGGTAGGGAGAATTCAGCATACAAGAAGGATGAGATTGGTACCAAGGGACACACGCAGAACCATCTTCCAGCTTGCTTAATGCAGCGCCATGCTCCTGAAAGACTCCATGGTCTGCAAAGAGCAGGACAGAATGCGAAGACGATGTATTTGGAATCCTGGGAGGACTGGGCCCATGGTAACCAATTTTATGGCTCTTTTGATTTGTGTGTGCATGGATATTTTGCATGTGTGGGGGGGGGGTGAGAGACAGAGAGAGAGAGAGAGAGAGAGAGTTAGAGACAGAGAGACAAAGAGAGACAGAGAGAGACAGAAAGAGAAAACGGAGTATATAAGAGTATGTGTGTGCTGAGAAGGAATTAATCCAAAGATACAGATGAAGAAAGCCAAGTCTATGATTTGAGGCTAGTTGCATAATCAGTTCTGAAAGCAGAGAAAAGGTAACAGATGTTTACATTACAATCTGGCGGCTGCTGGAAGAACTGCCAAATGATTTAAACAGCAGTGAAGATTATACACCCTCCTTCCCAGCCTGTGATTCCTTGCCCCTACTGATACATGCAGAAGAGAATGCACCCCCAAAACCTTTGCTCCAGGTTCCCTTAAACATCCCACTGTACAAAAAATGACTTTGATGCTATTGGAAATCTTAAACTAGGGATGGTGACGTGGCTTAGCAGGTGGAAGTGCTTCCCACTCAGCCTTCCGACCTGAGCTTAGTCCCTGGGTCCCTAAGCTTAGTCCCTGGGTCCCTGAGCTTAGTCCCTGGGTCCTGTAAAAGAGAGAAGGAGGGAAGTGCAATTTGTCCTCTGACTTATACAAACATACACACATACACACACACACACACACACACACGAAGTGACACAAGTGCACATACAATAAATATAAATAAATTGTAATAAAATTTTATTTTTAAATCTTAAACGATACATCAATTAAAAAAATTAACTTTGGGGCTGGAGAGATGGCTCAGTGGTTAAGAGTGCCGACTGCTCTTGCAGAGGACCCAGGTTCAATCCCAGCACCCACATGGTGGCTAAGAACCGTCTTTAACTCCAGTTCCAGGGGAATCCAACACCCTCTTTTGACCTCTGTAGCATTGCATGACACAGGTGCGCCAACCTACATGCAGACAGTACATTCATACACATAAATAAATAAATTAACTTTATGGGTTGAAGAAATGACTCAGTAGTTAAGAGCACTGGCAGCTCTTGCAGAGAACCCAGGTTCAGTCCCCAGCACTCAAATGGAAGCTAACAACCATCTGTAACTCCAGTTCCAGAGGATCTGACGCCCTCTGTGACCTCTGTGGGCATCGCTCAAAAGAGGTGCACCTACATACATGCAGGCATGATATGCCTACACATAAAAAACAAAAATAAAATATTTTTTTTAAATTAATGTTGAGGGGCTGGAGAGATGGCTCAGTGGTTAACTGACCTGGGTTCGATTCCCATCACCCACATGACGGTCAGGCGTGGTGACACATGCCTTTAATCCTAGCACTTGGGAAGCAGAGGCAGGTAGATCTCTGTGAGTTCAAGACCAGCCTGGTCTACAGAGTGAGTTCCAGGCCAGCTGGGGCTATAGAATACCCTGTCCCAAAAAAATAATAATAATGTTGAGACTTCTAATACCAGCTCACAAAAGTTGACTTCTTTGGTATACAAGAATGCATTACAAACCAGGTGTGGTGGCTCATGCCTCTCTCTAATCTTACTATTCAGGAGGCTGAAGCAAGGGACTACTGTGAGTTCAAAGCCAGCTAGCCTAGGCCACATGAGTTCATGACAGCCTGAACTACACAATGAGACCCTTGTTCAAAAAGCCAAAAGTTGGGAGGGGGCAGTGATAGAGTATTTACCTAGAATGTACAAACTCCTGGGTTCAAACCCCAAGACCCTAAAAAAAATAGGAAGAAGCCTTCAAAATCTCTTTTGACTTTTGGTTATTGAAGAATAACATACAGCCATGAAATAGAATGACAGATAGCTCTCTGCTGATTCTTTCCTTTTTTGGGTAGATCTTCCTCAGACCTAGAGGTCATAGACTGTGTCCCAAGCCAGGTCAGCCACCCATCCTCAATAAGCTGAGTAGAAGATCCCACTTACTAGTGGAAAGCAGAGAAAGGAGATTTAGTCAATGTGGCCACATTTTGGAAGAGGGACAAACAGATCCAGTGAACACCCCAAGTCCATCTTCAGGGTCCTAAAGGGAGATTCAAGTTTAAATAGAGGGCCAAAGATATGCAGATCTACGAAGTCTCAGTCAGGTGTGGTCCCCGCTCTCAGAGGGCAGAGGCAGGAGGGTCTCTGTTAGTTTGGGGCCAGCCTGATCCTACATAGCAGGTTCCAGGCCAGCCAGGACCACACAGTGTCTCAAAGAAATAAAAATCAAATAAACCTTCTGATTTGAAGCCCAGTGAATCACAGGTAACAATTAGAGTATATTAAAGACTCATTAATATCATCACAACCTGTCATAAAAAAAGATAACATGAAAATGAATAAAATGAAGAAATAAGACTGAAATATCAGAAACAACTTGCAGACACAAGGTATAGATGAGAAAGCAGATCATCCAGACAGACACAGGGGTCATTTAAAACTAACAATATTAGTAATAGTAATGTAGCTTCTGAAGGCTTCACCTTTATTTTTCTAATTTTTAGTGTATTTACTCTGTGTGTGTGCGCACGCATGTGTGTGCGTGCACACGTGTGTGTGCGTGTGTGTGTGCATGTGTGTGTGTGTGCCCATGCATGCATGTGTATGCACACCCATGCTCATATGCATGGAGATCGGAGGACAACTTACAGGGGACAGTCCTCTCCTTCTGCCCTGTGAGTTCCAGGAATTGAACTCAGGTCATCAGCCTCGGCAGCAAGCACTTTTACCTGCTGGGCCATCTCATTGGCCCTGCACCTTTATTTCCATCATTAAAATGCTGCAGAAATGTTCCAAGACTTTATGCTTTAAACCATAGTGTCTAATGCCACATTTTTATTTAACAAAAAAGGCCAGTGTTTTGTCATTTTATTAGCGAAGACACCCTAATATCCAATGTCGCCATGCTTCTGAATTGAAATTATTTATATTCATGCTGATGTCACTATAAGATCCTGACATGTTTTGAATAAAAAAGAGTGACTCAACAAGGTTCAGTGTGATTTTATACTCATGGTTCCTTGAAAATCAGTAGTTCATCAACATAGAGAACATCATCTATTAACAAGAATGTTATTAATTAACATCAACACCCTACATCTGGCTCTCACTAAATGTTCAACAAACAGTAACTAATTATCACCATCTGTATCCATGCCAGAAAATAGTCTTATTTCAAATTGTTAGCTTCGATTTCTAACAACAACTAAAAGGCACAAAGTTTGGAGGGCATTGTCACAACATCCCGAGTTCACTTCATAAGAAACCCTTAAATCATCATCTGAAACTGTCTGGTTGCCATTTTAATGTCTCTGTCTTTCCAGGTATTCAGGTAGATCCAATGTGTCACCCTACATAATCCTCTTCCACGGCCAGCTCCCTTGACACCTCTCCTCCATAGCTGAGGATGCTGGGCGGAGTCGTGGGGAAATAACCAAGCTGGCTATCTTCATGGCTGTCACATCCCCACACTGAGTTCTCAGAAAAGCAATGTCCCAATAACTGGAGGCTCGATGGTGACAGAAGTTAACCTTCCACCCACCTTTGCAGAGATGCCCAAGAGTCCCACCAAAACACAGAATCCACTCCACTCAATTCTTTTCTGGAGATAGCACCAGGCCAGGACTGAGGGCTCTGCAATCCCAGTTCCTTTCATACCACAGTGGATTCCAGTCACAGTACCTCCTACCTCTGAAAGTGGAACTCCAGATACTTTTCAGATCTGCAGTTCTCAGAGTTTTTGCATATTCCCTTAAACCAGAATGCATAATTAAGTGCAGGTTTGAATTCAAAAAGGAGAGAGCCCTTTGGACAAGCTTTATAGAGGAAAATGGGTTGAACTTAAATATTGACTGTAAAACTGGAAGTCATTTTTATTTTTGCACAAATATCAAATAGATGGGAAGACAGAGTTACTGGGCTCCTGGAAGAAGTGGGAGTTCTGGGGATCAACAAGTGACTGGGATTTCACAAAATGCAGTTTCACAGGACAGTTCTAAGGTTCCGACATTGGCCTATGACCTTACATTTTCAAATCAAATCATAAAGTGGTGAATGTAGTCAGTATTGCTTCACCAACTCCATGGTGGACATCTTTGCCTGTCTGCCACTCTCAATTCTGAATTGTCTTCAGAGACAATAGATCTCACTGAATGGTCACTTGTAACTGACTACAGAAGTCATTCTGGTGATCCTGGCTGACTTATGGATGAAACACACACACACACACACACACACACACACACACGCACACACACAAATTAGCTAATCACTGAGGTGCTCCACCCACCCAGAGAACAAAAACCTGTATAAGGCTAGTCTGTTTCTGATAATGTTTCCATATACTTATGAAACGGAGTCATAGATGGAGTGAAAAGCTCTCAAAAAGAAAATAGATAAAAGGGAGCAAACAGTAATGCAAATTCTAAAGGGATCATAAAACTGCAGCCTGAGAATGTTATTATTAGGCTAAGCTTCTTAGCATAGAAATTCCCCCACACTTCTAACTGAGCGACTAATTTCGAGTTAGGAAGTGTCAAAAAGACTTTTTTCAAGCCCTCATCACAGGCAATATAGGGTCCCTTATTCAGTAATGGTAATGTGAGTTTTGTTAATGCAAGCTCAGATCAAACAGAGGATTGGCTGGTGATGACATCATACCCATGGGCTAATCCCCAGTGGATACAGTTGTAACACTATATGCATGGGGCACTATTTACATAAAAAATATTGTATTAAGTGTCACAGTAAATAAGAAGTGCAGATAAAAACAGCTATTAGGGAAGGACTTTGTGACACAGAAAAGAAGGTGAGAGGGCACGGAGCAACAGAGCTCTTCTTACTAAATGGAACTAGGTCATCAAACAATATACAGCTCTAAAAAGATCACAAAATGAATATTGAAATCCAAGTGACCTAGAACAGTCTAGCACTAAAAATATGAGTGATTGCCTTCAATAAAAAAATATTTGATAATCAAAGAGATACTTGTAGGTGCTTTTGTTCATGGGGTGAATTAATAAAGCTATTCAAAAAGCAGCCAAACTGGCTGTTCTGGAAAAGACAACTTCGTTACCTCCACCCAAAAGTAGCCAAGTCAAACCATGACTTAAAGTCTCTGCATTAACTATAAAGTGTCACAGGGTGGCTAAGACAGCATCAAAGAGACAGCAAAGTCACACAAAGAGAGCGAAGAGAGCGAGCTTAGGAGGAAACCACAGAGCACAGCTTTCAGCTATGAGAATATTGATCAATAAATATCCACACCTACAAAACAGGTTTTTTGGCACAAATGAGTAATGCCAACTCACTCAGTCATTCTGGGAGGATGTAAGTCATCATTTCTCAAAGTGATGCTGAATATCATTCTCAAGCTGATTAAGGTCTGTATTTCCAATCCAAAGGGCATGGACTTGCACACTGGTTTCTGACCCTCCACTTAAGAAATAATTCTCGCCAGTCTTGGTGGCCCACACCTTTAATCCCAGCACTCAGGAGGCAGAGGCAGGTGGATCTCTGTGAGTTCTAGGCCAGCCTGGTCTACATAGTTCCAGGCTAGCTGGGGCCTACCCTGTCTCAAAAGGGCTACCCCCCAAAAAAGATTCTCAGGGAAGCTGAAGAATTCTTTAAGTCAAACATTTGTTCTCAAACGACCAAATGGGAAAGAAATTATATTCCCAAATGGTTGTTCCTAAACTATATCAGCTTTAAAAAAAATGACAAGCCGTTGCTAGAAAGCGTAGCCACCAATGTGTACGAGTTTGGGTGCCTGAGTCTGCAGAGGAGGCTGCTTCAGGTTGTGTGGACAATTCCTGTACCAAGGTTATTACAGAAAGAACCAGACTAAGGTCGGCGGGTGACAACCCACTAACACCAACCACCACCGCCAAGCAGGCTTTTGACTGTCACATCATATTAACTTTTGCTCCTCTGGGGGAAAAGCCCATTAAAAAGTTAAAAGAGAAAAGAGCTCGGGCATCAGGATGCTTCACCAAGGGGATCCTTCAGTGACTGTGAGGGATGGACACTTGGCTGGGTCTCGATGAGTCTGTGAACTTCAGCATATACATATTGCTAGCTGATTCACAGCTCAGCTAAGCCTCTTGACAGAGTATGTGGAGGGCGAGGACCTTCAAGGAGACAAGGATTCAAAAGGAAAACACCTGCTGTAGCTTGCGCTGCCTCCCCGTCCTGCTATCAGGCTACATCCAACACCCCAAGGACCTGCTTTGCATTAAAGACGCCCTGCCTTCCAAAAGGACTAATCAAGCAAATGAAGCCAGAGGGAGGGAAATACGGAGGTGCTGCCTTGCCGAGCAAAGCCCAGATGCCTCACTAGGAAAGAGCTAGAACTTTCAAGGTCTGCTCCAGTTAGCCACACGCAAGCTTCGCGCTCCTAGCGCACTTCCAGCCACAGTCTCGCGCTGTTCTCCATTCATCAAGTGGCCACCTCCGCACCAGCGCGGTGCCCCAGGGTCTCTGAACCACAGGTGTGAACCCCCAAATTGGAGGCGACTGCCGTTCTTCCCCGGTTATACACCCTTATTCTGCAGCGCCACTTCCTTGAAGGTGCACGCGTTTGAACACCTCCCCCCCCCCGCCACACACACACACACACACACACACACACACACACACACACACCGCCTAATGCGCTGGGCTACCCTGAGCCCAAGAAACTGGTACCTCCTAAGAGGCAGCTGCTGCCCCAGAGACACCGTTGGAATACAGGGTCCAAAACCGCTCCAACCCCATCTTCCCGCCCGCTTCTCTCCCCCGCACCCTTTCTTACTCGACTAGAAAGGGCAGCCAAGTCAGATCAGCGTGTGCAGGTGAAGCACTGATTGCAGCACTGGATCCCCGGGAAGCTCAGCTGGCCGTGCGACCGCAGGTGCATCCGGAATGGCCCATCACCTCCGCAGCCTGGCCAAGAGGCAGAAGAAAAAGTTCCCGCGTTTCCGCAAAGAGAAGCGAAGCTGCGGTGGGAGGAACTGGGACTGGGAAGAGAGACTCAGCTCCAGCAAGTTCCCGGTGCTGCAGGCAGCAGCGGGCCCAGCAGGTGCGCCCCGTCCAGGCTGGCTCACAGTGAGTGGTGCAGGAAGCAGCCCTGGGAGCTTGCTGACCAGGAGGAGCCGGCAGGCCGCGGGCCGCGCTGATTGGCCAGGCCTCTGACTGCCCGCGCCCGGACCAACCCCGCAGTCCACGTGGGCCGGTCCTCTCTGCGCCCTGCGCCTCCCACCCACCCTTCTGCGGCGTGCGCCTCTCCAGAGCGCCTCTCCGTGGCCAGCACTCGGCAGGTGCCAGAGGTAATGGGCAGCCTTTTGAACACCTGGAAGCCCTGATGAGCCCTGAGTATGAGAGGCGAATTTAGAGCTCAGCTCCCAGTTGAAACCTTTTACCTTTATGAGAACCCAAAGCATTTGGCTAGCACATGCAAAAGACGTCTTCCAGCTTCGTATATAATGTCCTTGCACGAGAAGGGAAAAAATGACATGCATGTCAGAAACTGAGTATAAAAATGTTAAATCAATGACTTTAAAAATAGGGCTGGCCGGATGTGGTGCACATACCTTTAACCTCACATCTTTAATCCCAGTAGAACTCACTGTGAGTTCCAGCCCAGCCAAGCTACATAGTGAGGTCCTGTCTGAAGGAGAAAAAAAAAAAAAAAACAGGGATCAAGGAAGGATATAACCCAACTGGTAGAACTGTTGCCTCAAGTGCATCATGAGACCCTGGGTTATATCCCCCAGCACCACATAAAACTCGGTGTGGTGACACAGTTTAAGTTCATCTGGTTACATAGTGAGTTTGAAGCCCACCTAGGCCATCTGGGGCTATTTTTTAAAAGATGAAAATACAACTAAGACCTTTTGGACTCCCTTGTAGCCCAGCCCCAGCCTTGCTGAGTATCCTTCCCCTTTTTCTCTTACTTGACAGAAGCAGCACTAATAATCAGCATAATTTAAATAAAGGGCCCTTTGCAAAGATGATTTTATCTGATCTCCATTTTACAGATCAGAAAATGAAGGTACAAGGAGTTCATTAGTAGGATAGCTGATACTTGACCTTGAGATGTCTGCTGGCAGAATCCATGTTCTGTTGAGCCAGTACAGACATCCTCTGACAAGTTGGATGTTCAGACTCCATCCCAAAACTAGAATCTTCATTTAAACCAGCCCCCGCATGTTTGGTATATGCATGAAGTTTGAAAACTCACTGCTCTACCCATTATGCTGTTGACTGCCACTGCCAGCTAGTGCTCTTGTTGTTTTACTTTGCACTGAGCTAAAATTATGTGTCATCCTGGCCCAGGTACATTCCAAGGTGGTGCCCTCCTCTGCCCCAATTGCTGGAACCCACCCTGCTCAGGCCCCTGCCTGTGCCCCCATGCCTTTCTGTTACACACACAAACCATGTCATATTATTTTATTGATTGCTGAACATTGACGATCCTTGGCACTTTCATTATCCAAATTGAGACTTGGTAAAGACAGTTCTGCTATTAAATTGTCACTAGTCTAAAAGGTTTCCAAACATGAGAGACAGAGGCTAAATCATTAAAATATTATGACTGGATTCTGAAATTCTATGAAGAAGAGACCCAAACAAAACCTTAAAAAGAATACTGGAAGATTCCACACTATTCAATCGTTTAGTCAACAACATTAAAGGCCTACTCTGTGTTTCACTTGGCAACATGAACTTAAAGGATGGCATAAAAGTAAAAATTCCTTCAAGTGAACAGACAGGAATTAACATGATAAAAATGAGTCACAGTGTATCGCAGAAGGCTGTGGTGTTAAGGAGAGAAACCGAGGTGGACAAAGGGACACGAGTTTGGAAGAGGAAAAGACTTTATAACTAGAGTGTACAAACTGGTTCACACAGAGGAAGTAACTGACTTAGTTTCTTTTTCTGTTGCTGGTTAAAATATGCTGACAAATGCACCTTAAGAGAGAAAGGGCTGAGCCGGGCGTGGTGGCGCACGCCTTTAATCCTAGCACTTGGGAGGCAGAGGCAGGCGGATCTTTGTGAGTTCAAGGCCAGCCTGGTCTACAGAGTGAGTTCCAGGACAGCTGGGGCTACAGGGAGACCCTGTCTCAAAAAGACAAAAAAAAAAAAAAAGAGAGAAAGGGCTTATTTCACCTCACAGTTCAACGTGCAGTCAGTCTATCGCAGAGGGGAACTCTCAAGGTCAAGGTGGAAGGAGTTTGAAGCAGCTGTTCTATCTACATGGTCAAGAAAAATAATCTATGACAGCCATACTTTCAGTTTGGAATGAGCAAGTTTATTAAATATATAGCAAGGTAGAGTAAGAGTAAATAGTAAGAGACAGATAGAAAGACAGATGAACATCATCAAATCAGATGCTCAGAACAAAAATAGACTGGAGAAACCCCATTGAGGCAGTCACCAAAAGATGCTTAGAGAAAGTACCCAGAGCAAATCGGTGTCGCCTTGGGTGAGGATTCCAAATAAAAGAACAAATAGTAACAGACAGCGATAATGTCATCACAACAGCTAGCAGAAATGGACTGGGAAAATTCATCCATAGGAAGCTCATCCATGGAGAGGGCGGACAGGACTATCTCTATCCGTGGAGAACCTCAGCTGACAGCTTCAACAAGGCTGCTGTTGGATGCTGATTTCTGGTGGTGTTTTAAATTTTTTTTCAATTTATTTTATTTATTTTTCCATGTGTATGAATGTACTGTCTGCATGCAGGTTTGTGCACCCGTGTCGTGCAATGCTGCGGAGGTCAGAAGAGGGTGTCAGATTCCCCTGGAACTGGAGTTCTCCTGGAATTGGAGTTACAGACGGTTCTCAGCCGCCATGTGGGTGCTGGGGATCGAACCCGGGTCCTCTGCAAGAGCAGTCGGCGCTCTTAACCGCTAGGCTATCTCTCCAGCCCCTCTGGTGGTGTTTTAAACCCTCAATTTGATCATGTTATTCTAGCTTATCACTTGCAATTTATTCTTTTACTTTGGTGGATTACCACTTATTCAAAACAGAAAGTACAGCTATCATAGATACTTCTCTAGACCGTAGAGTATAGTATTGCATGCACAGTTAGGAAACAGATGAACACATGAATGTTGCCGGGCTTCCTTCCTTGACACAGGATCACAGTCAGGGAATGGTAACACCCACCCTGGGAAAGTCTTTCTGTAGACAATCCCCCAGGCCTGATGGGGAATTTTGGGGTCCAACCGAAGGAAAGGGGGTGAGAGGCACAGAGTCAAGACACAGACTTTGGGAGTCGGGTGAACGCAGACAGAGGGCGAGCTGTCGTGGACTCATTTATTGGAGGCAGGGTTAGGGGTTATGTACTGTTCACATTCCCACGTGTGACTGGCCCAGGTCTGCAACGCTGCTTGTATGGTCTTACCTGCCTAGGGCAGGTTAGGTTGATGAGGGACAAGCTCTGCGCATGCATAATTCTCAGCACACTGGCTACTACATCTTTCTACTTCAAAAAAAAATCCCCCAGAAGTGTGTCCAGAGGCTCATTCATCAAGTGATGCTACATTCTGACAAGCTTCCCATCAGCACTCACTACTGCAGAAACATTTCAACAAAGACTTGGAAGACACAAGCGCGCCATCTAGCACCAAATGTGTACTGATTACACTGGCCTAGGTCTGTGCGTAGACTTCCATCCTGTTTTCTTCGGGTTTTGCAGTTAAGTTTTCTTGTTATGGCAGGAAAAGCTAAGCAGTTACATGTGGAAAACACTATGTTTTCCCATTCTGGCTGCTCAGGATTAATAGGGATTTGAGTGGGTTTTCCTAAAGTTCACATGTTAAAGTTCAAATCCCAGTAGCATAGAATATGACCTTATTTGAAGATAAGGTCTTGCAGAGGTAATCAAGTTAAATAAATCCATTAGGGTGGGCCTTAATCCACAGTGCCTGTGTCATTATTAAAAAGGGATATTTAGGGTTTGGGAGATGCTGAGTTGGTATAATATTTGCCTTGCAAGCATAAGGACCTGAGTTCGACCCCTAGAACCCATGTTAAAAAAATAAATAAAAAGCCAGGTGTGATGGTGCAGCTTCCAAATCCCAGCTGTGGGAAGGTAGAGTTAGATGCATTCCTAGGGTTCACTGGTGAGCTAGCCTAGTCTACTTGGTGAGTTCCAGGTTAATAATAGACCTTGTCTCAAAAAAAAAAAAAAGTGGGCAGCACCTGAGACCAGAGGTTGACCCCTGGCCTTTTTCATACATACATACCTCCATACACATGTGGACACACACAAAAATGGATACAGACATGCACACAAAACACCACATGAGCATCAAGGCAGATCATGGGATGAGGTGCGTACAAGTCAAGGAATGTAAGAGTTCAAAGGTAAACCACCACTAGAAGAGCAGAGTGTGGAGGAGATCCTCTCAGCCCTCAGAAAGAGCCACCCCTGCCAGCACTTTGCTGCACGCTTGGGTCCTCTGGAACTGTGATAGAATGGGATGCCATTTAGACCACCCAGTTTGTAGTGCTTTATCACAGCAGCCTCCGAAAATTCTTATGTTTCTAAGGTAAGACATAAAGGACTCCCTGGTTAACTTCCATTGATGTGATATGTTTCATGCAATAGTTAAAATAAACAGACATATGACCACATCACTGTCCCCAAAAGGCAAATGATAAAGGGGGGGGGAGCCAAATGAGTCCAATTATTCAATTATTTCTTCATTCAATAGATTATTGAATGCCTATGTGCCAGGCTTTGGGACACAGTGACAACAGCACAGATGAACTTCTTCAGCCAATATAGAATCAAGGTCATTCTAGAGTGAAATACATGCTAAAAGAACATAGAAAAAGCATTAGGACAGGATGTGGGTTTAGTTTACACTGGATGCCCTGGAAAGTCATTAGGATATGATAACATTTGAACCAAAACCTAAATGACAAAGAGTTATCCAAGAAATTATCTAGGAAAAAAATCATCTCAGAAATTAGTGCAACTGTCCTCTTGTAAGAAATTTTCCTCACCATGCCTTTCCGATCACCTTCCTTCCTCTCTCTGCCACCCATTTTGCATCTTTTGAACTTATGTAATACCAATCAATGTCTACATCTTTAAAATGGGGTCAAGGTGCTAGAGAGATGGCCTAGTGGTTAAGAGCGCCAACTGCTCTTACAGAGGACCCGGGTTCGATCCCCAGCACCCACATGGCGGCCGAAAACCGTCTGAAACTCCAATTCCAGGAGAACTCCAGTTCCAGGGGAATCTGACACCCTCTTCTGACCTCTGAGGCATTGCACAACACGGGTGCACAAACCTGCATGCACACAGTACATTGATACACATACAGAAATAAATAAAATTTAAAAAAAATAAAATGGGGTCAAAATAATTTTCTTTATGTAAAACCACGTGAGTGTATCAACACCAGGGCTTTGGACTCACACACATTTACAAATACTCCCTTAAAAATTTTTTTTAGAAAAAAAAATTTTTTTAGATTAAATTGTTTTAAAGAATTTCCAAAAAGTAGAGGTTTTTTTCTTTTTGTTTTTTGGGTTGTTTGTTGAGACAGGGTCTCTGTGTAGCTCCAGCTGGCCTGGAACTCCGTATGTAGGCCAGAGTGGCCTCAATCTCATGGAGATCACAGGGATTAAAGACATGTATTGCCGTGCTGGGCACACAGTGTATTTTGATCATAGTTAGACCTTCTCCCCTTCTCCACCCCCACTTTACTACCCACGACCTGATTTCACCTTCTCTATTAATTTTTAAGGCCTATTGAGTCTAATTTTTGTCCCCAAGTGTTCTTCAGTGTGAGTCCATCTCCTAAAGCCTGGCCAACCTTACAGAAAGCTGACTTTCCTTCTCCCAGCAGCTACCGGTTGCCAGTCGTTCCTCTGTAGGGTTGGGGCCTCGTGCCTACTTCCCCACTCTCTATGCTGGGATTTTGTCTGGCTTGAGGTTTTGTAAGTCTTATGCTTCGTCTCATAGTTGTTGTGAGTTCATATGAGTAACTGCCCTGATGTTGTCTGGAAAATACAATTTCCTTGTAGTTGTCTAGCACTTCTGGCTCTTGAGATCTTTCCAACTCCTCTTCCACAAGGATTCCTGAGCCTTGGGAGGCAGAAGTTTAACACTGGTGTCCTATTCAGGGATAATCACTCTCCAGTATCCTACTTTCTGCACATTGACCAGCAGTAGGTTTCCGAGTTAGTCAACATCTTCTGCATGAAGAAGCTTCTCTGGTAAAAGTTGAGAGATGAACTAATGTATGGATAGAACTCTAAATCATTAGGAGTCAGTTTAATACTATATCCATTTAGCAGAATAATAGTAGTAAGCTCTCTCCTATCCCCTGTGACTAGTCACTAGTGGCAAGTATGGGCTCCATCGTGTAAAGTAGGCTTAAATCCAAGTAGAAAGTGGTTGGTAACTCCCACAACATGCTTGCCATTATCTCACTAGTGGGCACACATCTTTCTAGGCCAGTTTTTGTTATAGCTTGCAAGGTTAACAGCTGGGCAAGGGTGTTGATTCCTTCTCCACTAGCATGGAACCTTCCAAACACAGTCCCTTCCAACACTAAGGAAGCTAGCCAATCAAGAGGAAGCTTGATTTTTCCTTGCTTGTTTTATAACTCACATTCATAGTGTCTTTGTCAATAGGGTCTTACTATCAAGTTCTGCTGAGTATGCAAGAGCAGTGGCAATAACAAGTATTGTGTGAGGACCTATGGGATCCCACTGGTCAACAGCACCTAAAGAGGAAGTCCATTTCTGGCATTTGGCCTTTTATTTGCCTGTAGTGTCTGGCAGGGCCATTGTCCCCCTGTCACAGGGCAACTCAATTTAAACTTTTTATATTTTATATGTATACATATTTAAGAACTTTCTACAGTAATAGGTTTTCATATGACTTTTTCAAAAGGCCTTGAAAGAAATACTCTTTGGTGTCCTTCTGTATTTGTAGCTAGGTACTCCTGTGATCTCATGTTTATCTTTCCTCTTTTGTATAACGTACTGGGCATGTCCTGCCTGGAATGTAACCCACATGCTGAAGACTGAGCCTATGAAGGAACCTTCTACCTCTCCTAATCCTGTTTATGAAATCCCTTTATTAGAGCCCAGTTGTACGGCTCTTGCCATACAAGCCCAATGACCTGAGTTTGAATCCCAAGAACCCTCTTACACCTGTAATTCCAAGGATCCTTCAGCAAAATGGGAGGCTCAAGGAGCCAGTTTTATAGTTAGCAATAGTGAGACCTTTCTTAAATAAGATAGAAGGTGAGACTTAACACCCAAGGTTGTCATTTGACCTCCACATGTGCACTGAGATACACACACACACATACACACACACACATACACACAAACTACATATCCCCTTATTGTTATCAAACAAAGCTTCAATTTTAAAATTCTTTCAATGTTTTTCTACCTGGAGTATAATTTTTCCTTAGGAGATTAATGAAAATGACAGCTAACACTGGTCACAGTCCCATGTGTGCCTGAGTGTACAAAGCTTCACATGGTTATTTGTAACCTGAAAAAGTATACTTTCCTTACTATAACCTCTATTTCACAGATGAGAAAACTGGGGTTCCAGAGAGGATGCATAATATGCCCATGGTCCAAACCACGACTAAATACCTAACTTACACTTGGATCAGTTTCTCAAGCCAAAGACTATGCCAGAGCATCCAAGCAGCAACACATGAAGCGAGCTCCACAAATGCTGACAGCGTGTGTCTGTTGGTCTGCATCGGAGGTTGAAGTTTTCAAAGCACTCTTCTCTTCCTTTTTTATTTACCCCAGCCCTTTAACATCCAAGTTTGCTTTTCCAGCTAGATATCTGCTTTCTTTCCCTTGCTTCAAACTGGAAACTATGAGGACTTTGATAGATGAAAAAACTGGTGTATTTTTGTTTTTAGCCAATCTGTTCTTTAGTATCCTCTAAGGAAATGTGTCAAGCTTCTTAGAGCTGTCTATTTGACATGCACCCGTATCTCAAACACTGACAGCTTCCCAGCACAAAGGGGCCCACCCCTTACTCAAGAAGTGGGGAAGAAGCACTCATGCCCCTCATCAGAGTAAATGCTGATAGACTGTGCACAGGAAGCTCCCACTCTCATTGCCCAGATGCGAATAGGTCCTCCCTCCTGCTTGAGAATAAACTTCTAAAAATGGCTTTCGCTGGTCTTTATGAATCACTGTCTATTCTCGTGGCTTCCCCACAGACCTGGTCAGGGAGAAAACCTAGTGAACTGGGCGAGATGAAAAGATGCAAGGCTCCTCCGGCAGCTAGCACTGGATTCCCCTACCTTGCTCGGGAAGTGTGCGGTCCATTGCAGCTGCTAAATCATTTCCTGCCTTGGATGGCTTGACCAGGCTTGTTTTAGACTTCTGGAACTCAGACAAGGTGTCTGGGCTATTTGCTTTGGAAAGCTCAGGTGGGTTTCACTATCCTTCCCTTTGCTGACCACAAGAGTGTCAATAATTTATGTCCTAGAGAGGAACAGCACTTCAGGGCAAATTAGCATAAGAGGGATTTATGAAACCACATTGGAGCTCAGTTTCAGAGATAACACAACAGCTGTTATGTACAGAGATACAAGCTAGATTCAGAGCAGGACCAGTCTCAGTTGCTCATGCCATTTCAGTACCCTCTTCCCCCATCCCTTCTACACCAGTCTCTCAGTGTGGTTGTATACCTCTGAGCAACACAGAAGACTGGTGTTTTCATTCATCCATTCACTGAATATTTTACCAACTCATTAGCAGTTTTGCTTATGTAAGAGATATGTGTACACCCATGTTTATATCGTCATGATTCACAATAGCTAAAAATTAGAAACAGCCTTCTGTGTCAACACACAAATGCGTAAACAGTGTAGTATGTTGATATAATAGAATATTGTTCAGGCTTAGTATTTAGGAAAGGAGTCCTGACAAATAACAAAGAATGAAACTTAAAGATGTTATCCTGAAAGAAATTAGCCAGTTGCAAAAAAGATCCATGCAGTATGAGTTCACTTGTATGGTGGACCTAGAATAGTTAAATTCACAGAAATAAAAAAGTAAAATGGTGGTTGCCAGGGGCTGAGATGAGGGGGAGACCAGGACATTACTGTTTAACAGATACAAACTTTTAACATATTAGCTAAAAAGGTTTCAGAAGAGGCACAATGGTATAGTTGCCCCCAAAATGTAAGTATATTTAATACCACTCAATTGTATACTTAAAAACATTTACATGTTAAATTTCATGTTATGTATATTTTACAACTAAAAGTAGGTTTACAGTTATTCTTATCTAAAATGTCAAGTTTTTAAAACTGAAAGTTCAAGATGTGATTCAGTTTATATCACAGATTACCATATTTAGACCAAACATATTTTGCTTTAAAAGAATAAACAGCTGGGGCTGGAGAGATGGCCTAGTGGTTAAGAGTGCCAACCGCTCTTGCATAGGACCCAGGTTCAATCCCCAGGACCCACATGGCGGCCAAGAACAGTCTGAAACTCCAATTCCAGGAGAACTCCAGTTCCAGGGGAATCCGACACCCTCTTCTGACCTCCGCAGCATTGCACGACACGGGTGCACAGACTTGCATGCAGACAGTACATTCATACACATACAGAAATAAATAAAAAATTTTAAAAAATAAACAGCTAATTTTGATTGTTTGTATGTGGCATTTTATAAGAACTGGAAATGTAGTTGCAGAAGATATTCATAATCTCTGAACTCAGAAAACTTACAAAAGCATCCCAGAAAGATCTGGATGACTTTCTATACTTTCTTCCTATCTTCTTCCTCCAAGAAGTATTTGTGTTCCCTGCTACATGCCTGACTGCTGTGTGCTTGCTGTTGTGCTGGTGAATGATATAGATGTGCACTCAATCCCTCCAGGACTGTCAGCCTAGCAGGGGGAAAAATAAGGGAGAAATTGTTTATCTACCCCTCTCCATCAACATCCACTGAGACCTCAAGTCTGACAATGGTCCTCAAAGTCTCTTTGCTTCTTCCCACTTCTGTAACACATGGCTGCCACAAAACAAGAAACAATATCATAATCCAGTGTTCTCCCAGGTGTAATTGTTATCCCACAGATGCATGCAAGAGCATTTTAACTAAAAACATAGAGAAAGAGTTAATCATTGTAATTCATTTTAATGTACATTGGGACAAAGTTAAAAGAGAATATCAAACCTGTGATTTCATAGACACTGTTATTTCGACTATTGCCACATGTAATGGTGTTTCTGATTAAAAAGAAGTACCAGGATAGTAATTTGAACATCTGACAAAATTGGGAAGGAAGAACACAACATAATTGGGCAGGAAGCTGACATTTTTAAATATAGTTATGAATCCATTGGCAGAAATGGCTGGTGGGAATGACCTTTTGAGGAAACCCAAGGCTTATAGTGCCCTCACACCCACCATGACTGTGAGCTGACCACACCCCTGACGTCTCTTCCTTTTCTAACTCTGCAAGCCAGGGCTTCACACAGAGTAAAGGGAGAATCTCTGCCATTCAGCAAGTTGCCTTCCCCTAAGAAGACTCAACCTAGATGAAGATGGTAGTAGCTCACACAGACTGAGAACTAAGCATCTCAGACCTTGGGTTCTCAGAATGCTGAGTGCATGTCTTGCAGGTTGATACTGTCTCAAAGAAAAGGTAAAAAGAGAAACCCACTCCTAGTCCTGACCAGTCCTATTTCTTCTCTTGGACTTTAAGTGAACGTTTTTGACAAGGCAGAAAAATACATGTTGAATTTTATTCCAATTTTTTGCATGTATTAAAATAGCATGCAACAAAAACCACATGCTATTTGATTTTTATTTTTGGATTTGAGGGGGGTTTTGCCTCTACCTTGGAAAAACATTTTCTAGTAAAAGGTCATAAATGTTAAAGTAGGATTTAAGAGGCTTCACTTGGACATGTGACATTTAGAATTCTCTTGACCAGGGACTTTCCCACCAGGAAAGCTAAATCCATCTGTGGAGCCCAGACCCCATGGTTTCAGGCTGGATGCAGTACTAGCCATTTGCCTCCATGCCAGCATCCCCTGGCAGTGAGCATGCTAGCCAAAACCCTTGTTTGCAAGTGACAGAAACAACACAAGCTAGAAGAAGTGAACAAGGGCAGCCAAACAGCCACAGAACTGTCTCAGTCGGTACAGGGACTTGCTGACCTGAGCTTGATCCGCTCAGACCCACGTGGTGGGAAGAGAGAACTGACTCTCATAAGTTGTCATCTGACCTCCACACGGCTCCTGGGAACACAAATTGCCTCCCCAGCAAGCACACGCATTTCTTCCAAATGGCAAGGAAGATGGCCTTTAACATCCCTGTAGCCATGTGAGCCTCGTGCGGTAAGAACTCTCCTCTAGATTTAAGTTTTTAAATTTGTCTCACAAGCCCATCCATGCCCAAGAAAATAAGGGGGAGCAAATGGCACCCCTGTTATGATTACATGCTTATAAATTTATGTAAAAGTAGTGTTGGTAATGAGAATTGATATCCACTATGAGACTTGCCCCCACCCATTGCTCTGACTGCCCAACTAGCCACGTGTGCATTACCCAACCCTCACAGAAATATCCAATTAGATTAGGCTCAGGCTCCTTAGGCAAGTACTGGCCAATCATCCAGTGCCTCCAGCTGGTAGAGTATCATGTGCCAATCAGACATTTCCGCCCTGGACTCTGAAAACTGGAGCCAAAGAAATGGGCCGTGTCACTGAAAAGTTGAACTAATCACCATAAAAAAGGAAACAGGACACACATCAGCACAGTGGGTGATGAAAGAAATGAAAAGCCCAGTGTACGGAGGTCAGAGGTCAGAGGAAGGGGAACAAGCCAGCGCATGGAGGTCAGTGGTCCTAAAAAGGGGAACACTGCTTCTGAGACTGATTTTGACTCAAAAGGAGACTCAGGGACTCAGTTTCCTGGTCCCAATAAATTTCCGGTGCCTAGAAATTTGTGATATGTGTAGAAAATTCAGGTAAGAAACAGATGACCCATGTCCCAAGTTCTATACCATCAGCCAAAAAATTCAAGAAAATTTGTCTTTTGTGTTTATGAAGCTAGATGGTCTTGCAAACCAACTCAACCAGAGAGACAGATGAGGTACAACCTGAAGAACATGGAAGAATGGATGTCAAGTCTGACTAACATGATGGACAGCGAGGAACAGCCCAGAGAACATGGAGGTGTGGACGTCAAGGCTGACTAATGTGGTGGACAGCGAGGAACAGCCCAGAGGACATGGAGGAGTGGACGTCAGGGCTGACTCACATGGTAGACAGTGAGGAGCAGCCCAGAGAACATAGAGGAGTGGACGTCAGGGCTGACTAACATGGTGGACAGCGAGGAACAGCCCAGAGGACATGGAGGAGTGGACGTCAAGGCTGACTAACGAGCTGGACATCAAGGAACAGCCCAGAGAACATGGAGGTGTGGACGTCAGGGCTGACTAACGTGGTAGACAGTGAGGAGCAGCCCAGAGAACATAGAGGAGTGGACGTCAGGGCTGACTAACATGGTGGACAGCGAGGAACAGCCCAGAGGACATGGAGGAGTGGACGTCAAGGCTGACTAACGAGCTGGACATCAAGGAACAGCCCAGAGAACATGGAGGAGTGGACGTCAGGGCTGACTAACATGGTGGACAGTGAGGAGCAGCCCAGAGGACATAGAGGAGTGGACGTCAGGGCTGACTAACATGGTGGACAGCGAGGAACAGCCCAGAGAACATAGAGGAGTGGACGTCAGGGCTGACTAACATGGTGGACAGTGAGGAACAGCCCAGGGGACATGGAGGAGTGGACGTCAGGGCTGACTAACATGATGGACAGCGAGGAACAGCCCAGAGGACATGGAGGAGTGGACGTCAGGGCTGACTAACGTGGTGGACAGTGAGGAACAGCCCAGAGGACATGGAGGAGTGGACGTCAGGGCTGACTAACATGGTGGACAGCGAGGAGCAGCCCAGAGGACATGGAGGAGTGGACGTCAGGGCTGACTAACGTGGTGGACAGTGAGGAACAGCCCAGAGGACATAGAGGAGTGGACGTCAGGGCTGACTAACATGGTGGACAGCGAGGAACAGCCCAGAGAACATGGAGGAGTGGACGTCAGGGCTGACTAACATGCTGGCTCAAGGCAGCACTTGGACCTAGTCTTGACAACACAGCCTCCCAACTTAGATGAACTTGTCCTGGTGGATTCAGTATTTTGAGGTGTGTGTGTGTTTGTGTGTGTGTGTGTGTGTGTGTGTGTGTGTGTGTGAGAGAGAGAGAGAGAGAGAGAGAGAGAGAGAGAGAGAGAGAGAGAGAGAGAGAGAGAGACTCACTTGCTTTATAGCCTCAACTAGCCTGGAACTCATTATGTAGTCCATCCTGTCTTCAAACTCTTGGTCCCTCTGCCTCTGCTAAATGAGCAGGTGTGTCCTGCCACACTGCCGGATAATATTTAACAACAGAAGTGTGATTCATTGTGTCAGCACTTTGTGAGCTTCTTTGCACACCCCAATATACACCTTAAGTAATAAATACTGTAAATGCACAGTGCTTACTTCACTTCCTAAACACCCCCATGTTCACTTCTATTCCAGGACCCACCCTGCCTGCTCAGCCTTCAGCCAGTTCCAGCAGCCAGGCACTATGCTTATAGCCCTAAGGGGAATGAGACCAAAGCAAAACTCAGAGAACAAAGATACAAAGCCACAGCTTATGAGTTTCTAAATAGGCTGCTAAAACTCACACCAGAGATAATAGTTTTGAAAGAATATCTGAGCCCCTGAAGCTCAGCTTTTGAATACCAAAAAGGCACAACATACAGTCATCCATAGGCTGGGAAAAACAGCCTCAAGGCCTCTAGTGTCCCAGCACCCTGTGGATAAGATCAGCTGAGTGGATGAGACAATTAGAGGAAAAGTAACCTGGAGGGGGGGTTCCTTGGCACCCAAGTCTCATCTGTGCAAGTGATAGCAGAGGTCTGGCCTAGGACGAATATGCTGAGCTTCTCAATCCTGACCCTGATGGAATATTATTCAATTTTCTGTAGTGGAAAACTACTCAGTGCAACACCCCCAGCCTGTATCCATGAAATGTCATTAGTAACCCCCAATTATGATGATCACATACGTACTGTGATTAGGGGTTCAAAAGCCACCCCTAATTGAGTCAATGAGAGGAAGATCTTGTGTGTGTACATATCACACTAACAAAAGTCCTATGTGCTGTACATAGAACATTTAAAAACTCCAAAAAATCATCACCCTTACTCTGCTTACTCAGAAATGACTGTTAATATTTTATCCACCCCAGTTTTTCTACTTGTGTATTTTATCTCCACAAAACCAAAAACCTGAGAACACATGGGTAAATACTGAAATACAGTCTATCATTTTATTAAAAGGCTTTTTTATATAAAATGTCCATCCGGCAAACAACTTACAAATACTAATAAAATATACTCTGTTTGCTCAGTCACATGTCATGAATTTTCACAGGGGTGTACTATTCCTCAGTATGACCATACAGCTAATGAGCAAAACCCCTATCGTTGGACATTTAGTTTGGTCCAATGTTCTGCCATTATTGGTAATGCTTTTATGAGCATATTCACACATTCCTCAGATGGCGTTCCTGGCATATATTCCTGAGGAATGAATGTCTTTAACAAAATCTAACTGATATTTTGAGGTCTGAATGTTCAGTATTTACCCTCTTGATGGCTTGGGCCCACCTCACTGATCCTGTGTCTCTGGGACTTTTAACTTTGCACATTGCTTTCTGCTTTCCCAGGCATGCAGGGCAGCTACCAGCTGTCACCTTTTTCTCATGTAAGCACTGCCCATTAATAGGACTTCCATGACTTTCTGATGGTGACACAAGTTATTCAGCAAGACTAGAACCCATCTGTGGGTATTAACTCTGTCAACATGACAAGATCTGAACTCACCTAGGAGAGAAGCTTCTGTGCATGCTTTAAGTTGCTTCTGTGAGGTATTTTTCCACAGCACTGAGAATAGTGATTGACATTCCATCTCCCCTGAATCCTGGCTTTTGGTTATTTTTTTTTTTGGCTTTTGGTTATTAATACTCATTTTGGCAGTACTGTCCTCGGATAGGTAAGTCTACCACTTCCCACCACAGGCCCTGGCAACGAGTGGCATCTTCCAGATGTTGACCTGGAAGGATAACAGTTAAAGAGGCTAATTCCAACATCTGCATCTTGGTGAATTCTGTTTTCGCTTCCACTCTAACAAATATTTATTACCAATTAATTGCTTATTAAGGAAAACCAACCCCATCATAAGTATTAGATAATGCCATCTAAGTAGTTGGTACGGTTTCAAGTCTGAAGAGTCAGAAAATAAAGTGCACCCGATGGTCATTAACTTCATAATGTTGGATTCTTTTTCATGTTTTCATTCACAAAAGAACTGAAAATGCTATCCACTGCTTAGACATTTTTTAGATTTAATGACATTAAATGAATTCTGAGGATGGGAGGCTAAGTAAAACTGAATCATGTTTTAAGTGGTTTGTACAGATATTCCTTCTAACCCTGAGCACGATTTTGAGGCAAAGCAAACTTCTGCAGTGCTCTTGAAGACTAATGAATGCCTTAATAATATGCAGAGAAAAATGCAATGAGCTGATTACATACAGAAATATGCTAGACTTCAGAAATACAGCTAGGAAGACAACCCAACTGGACTTCGAGACAGGAGCCAAAACAAAGATTACCCTAACATCCCAGCGACCCATTTGGCTACACAATAATAGGCAATTTTCTTGGCAAAATATATTAAGGTAATTGATACTCACTGATTTGAGAATTGACTTTTTAATTTAATTTTATCTTGTCTTATTTATTTTGTGATATTTAGACATTAAATTCAGGTTGGCCTTGAATTTGCTATGCAGCGAGGACTGGCCTTGAACTTCTTTCTCATCCTTCTCCCCGACCTCATCTGCCCTGGGCTCATAGATCTACCTTACCAGTCCTAAGGCATGGCTAAGGGTGTTAGACTTTAAAGCTCCATGTGGACTTTGAAACAATTTCTTTCTGTTCTAATATTAGCTGGGCATGGTGGGACACACCTTTAATCCTAGCACTTGGGAGGCAGAGACAGGTGGATCTCTGTGAGTTCAAAGCCAGCTTGGTCTACAGAGTAAGGTCCAGGCCAGCTGGGACTAAAGGGAGACCCTGTCTCAAAAAGACCAATAATAATAATAATAATAATAATAATAATAATAGGCTGAAGAGA
The DNA here is from genome assembly GCA_009823505.1 of Rhizomys pruinosus. Taxonomy (NCBI): domain Eukaryota; kingdom Metazoa; phylum Chordata; class Mammalia; order Rodentia; family Spalacidae; genus Rhizomys; species Rhizomys pruinosus. The sequence goes on along the minus strand of VZQC01011187.1, from coordinate 1,739 downwards.
TGGCTCAGGGGTTGGGAGTGCCGACTGCTCTTGCAGAGGACCTGGGTTCAATTCCCAGCACCCACATGGAGGCTAAGAACTGTCTTAGGCTAAGAACTGTCTTTAACTCCAGTTCCAGGGGAATCCGACACCCTCTTCTGACCTCCGTGGCATTGCACAACACAGGTGCACCAACCTACATGCAGACAGTGCACTCATACACATAAAATAATTAATAAAAATTAAAACAATATTTAAAATAATAATAATAATAATAGCTAGACAATGAGCATAACAGAATGTCATGGAACTTTCTATTTCCTAGACCCCAGCTGATACCAGTCTTTCTCCTCCAATTAAATAAATTTCTTGTGTGGCAATAAGTTATTTTCTTTTCTTTTTTAGACAGAGACTCCCTATTCAGCCCAGGCTGGCCTTAGTTAAACTCACTGAGTAGCTCAGACTAGCCGTGAAATCACTGGGTAGCAGAGGATTGCCTTGAAAAATCCCTGTATAGGGGGGTAGCCTTGAATTCACAATCCTCCCACCTCAGCCTTGAAAATACATTTACACCTGTGTGCCACCATGGCCCCAGCTTGGACTTTTTCTACTTGACAATTTAATGGATTCTTCTGCAATGTTTTGCTTCCTTTCATGATTGCATGTCTCAGACTAATCCATATGTGCATATCTCCCTATGCAGGACTGTTACCTCCAACAAAAGAGTTTTTAGAGTCTGGCAAAGCTAGGTCAGTTGTTATTTGGCCCTTGAAACCCTGAACAATGAGGTACATTAGAGGTGACACTGTTTTGGCAAAGAAAATAAATATCGTATCATTGGGGCATCTGAACACAGACACCAGAATGCTCGAAGAACATGAAACTTCAAAGAGGGAAAATTGGGAAGAGCTCTAAGAAAAAGGAATAAAGAACTGGTGCATGCTACGATATTGGACGAGCTTTGAAAACCTCTTCTTAAAAGAAACAAGGCATTCACAAGAGACAATGCATTGTATGATGTCATTTATTAGACAAATCTGCAGAGAGAGAGAAACAAAATTAGTAACCATGGATCAGAAGGAGAAATGGAGAGTTATTGATAATTAACAATTCTGGGGTTCCTTTGGGTGAATGAGAAAATATTCTATAGTTAAATAATACTAATGGCTTTGTAACACTATTTAAAAATCATGGAGCTCGGGCTGGAGAGATGGCCTAGCGGTTAAGAGCGCCGACTACTCTTACAGAGGACCCGGGTTCGATCCCCAGCACCCACATGGCGGCTGAGAACCGTCTGTAACTCCAATTCCAAGAGAACTCCAGTTCCAGGGGAATCCAACACCCTCTTCTGACCTCCGCAGCATTGCACAACACGGGTGCACAATCCTACATGCAGACAATACATTCATACACGTAAATAAATAAATAAAATATAAAAAAAAAATCATGGAGCTCTCACGGAGGAGGTGAATTCAATGGTTTGTGAGATATATCTCCATGAAGTTGTTGAAAGAAATAAGTAGAAATGAAGAGTCAGAAGAAAAGAACCAAGAGACTGACTAGAGCAGTATATTGACATTCCAAGGGAAACTGTCCCTCAGTGCTCCAAGTTGACCCATGAGGTTTTTTTTTCTTCTATGACTTTTTTATTTTTTTCATTTTTTAACAATAAGTAATAATTTATGAGTACAAGCATCCTTCATGTAAAACCAATTTGCAACCAGTTGTGCCCAAACCCACACAGCCCAAGGGTCCCACCA
>VZQC01011179.1:153533-162470 GCA_009823505.1 Rhizomys pruinosus | reverse complement strand
TGGCCTGAGACGGTTGATTCTTCCTCTTCAATTTCACAAACCAATCATTTACAGTCATGTTAGAAGTAGGAAAAAAGTCTGCTCGTTATGAGTCCCGTGTTTTATTCTATGATTATTCTGAGAGCGTGAGAGATAATATCGTCTCTTCTAGAACTAATTAGGACGACGTCTATCATAATGCCTTCTACATCTAACTTTGGAACATAACAGGTGTTAGCAAGTAGATTTGAAATTTACAGGGACTGGTATAGGTGAGCTTGGTTGATATTTGTATGTGCTATTGTTTCATAACTTTTTCCGATCTGCCCTGCTCTTAGTTTGATAATGAATGAATATAATTTTGCTAGCTGGACTTCGCAGACCCTCAGGATTTTTATGAAGGCTATCTGCAGCTTAAAACTAACATTTCATTATCAACATATAACCTTCTATCCCGGTCCTCGGTTGAAATTAACTGTTTCAGACTTTCAGGAATTGGTACCTGTCTGCGAGGTCCCAGGATACTTCTGCCCCTACCTTTAATTGACATTTGTAATGATACTATAGTCATTAATTCTTCTTCTTAAATATGCTTTTGCTCCTAATCGATACCTATTTTGCCTGCTCCACAGGACTAACACGATTTATTGACACTTCCTCAGTTTCTAAATCATTCGATTACTGTGTGAATAGTCCGTTATTCCAAGTTACAAGTTTATGACTCTGACCGCTTTTCTAAATTTTTGGGAAAGGGAGCATTAAACGATAACTCCTGCCCTCAAAGAGTCAGACGAGAACCCATTACAGCAATTACTCTGGCAGTCATGTTGGGTCTTGGAGCTACAGGAGCCGGCACAGGAATAGCTTCTATGATACATCCCAACAAAAATTATCATCAGCTTAGCCAAAGCTATTGACAAAGATATTGAAAAACTCAGAACAGGACTAGAAAATTTAAAGGATCTCTCACCTCCCTTTCAGAAGTAGTGCTACAAAATAAAGAGGCCTCGACCTGCTGTTTCTACAGCAGGGAGGATTGTGTGCCGCCCAAAGGAGGAATGTTGCTTTTATACAGATAAAACAGGGTTAGTAGAAAACACCCTTCAAAAAATCAAAGACAACCTAGAAAAAAGAAAAAGGGGCGTGAACAACAAAAATCCTGGTATGAAAATTGGTCAGCCACTCCTTGGTGGACCACCTTATTATCTAGTCTTCTGGGACCCGTCCTGGTGATTGATCCTGCTAATTTCATTTGGACCGTGGGCACTTAATCGATTAACCAATTTATGTTAAGTCCCAAATAGATCTCACTACAGCCAAGTCCATTACATCACCGCTTGGCATCGAAAGAGAACTGATGACAACCTTGGCCCGCTCGCCCATCCTCTGTCCTCTGTTCCTGAACCTGCCATTCTGCTTGATTTTCGCTCCTTGTAAATTATCGTCCCAGGCCATAGAGTAGGCTTGCCTGTTCCGCCCAGGTGGCCGCCCCAAAGACGGGCAACTTCCTCTCCCTCTTACCAACCTAAGACAAGAGCCTGAGGATGACAGGGTGTCCAAGACGGGTAAGGAAGAGGGGTCTTGTAGATGGTCGATTCCTAAGACAGGGACGGTCACATAATCGGCTGATGTTCCACTCTACCTGGATATCTCCCCGAGCCTTCTTTATAAAGAAGGGGATATGTTGGAGCTGTAAGCTCTGCTCGTAAAGAGTTAACTCTGAAATAGCTTCAAACTGTCCTCTAAGAGTGCTAGACATGCAGAGAAGCTTCCTACCTGCATACCTGATGTTCCGGAGGAACCTTATCATATGCAAATATTATCTGCCGAGCCAGCAGCCCCGGGAGGAAGCTTATCGAGCTGTTCTGTGCTATCAAGACAAGTCTCTGCCGGGTACATCCAGCCCCGATAAACTTTAACTTTTACAAAAGCCACCATCCACCCCCTCCCTCTTCTCATGACTCTTGCCCCGCCTTGCTGCCCTATAATTACAGCGCCCACCTGCCAATAAAAGAGACCTTGATAGAAAGCCTACTTGGTCTCATTTCTCTCTCTCGCTTAATCTTTCAGGTTGTGTGAGGTCTCCCTCGGGAACCTAACGTTACATGCCCCTGCAGGCAGGGACACACTGTCATGGCAACTGGAAAAAAAAATGGCTGCTTTGGGGTAAAGAGGGCGACAGGAGAAGAAAAGCTGGGCTCTGTCTCTTTCTTCTGTTTGACATCTGTTATTTAACATACAAAACTGTATTATCATGACGCCAGGACTTACTATGGCCATGCAACCCCCCCTCTCCCCGCCACAGAATAAATCTACCCCAACAGTTCCATCCAGGGCCGAAACTTCCCCTCCCCTCTTCCCAGGTACAAAAAGCTGGACCTTCCTGGGGAAGGTAAGAGTGGAGAGGAGGCTGGGGGAGGGGCGTAGTCATAAAGAAGGAAACCATCAAGCCTTGTCAATTACCCACGCTTTTCCCCTCCCCTTCCTTTAAAAAAAAGGGGGGGGGATTTTCTAAAATGCTGTTTGAAAGAGCCTGTGGACACCGACAAAGCTGCCTGAGCAGAGAGAAAGCAAGTGTGGTTGGTCAACACAGATTCAAAATGGTTCTCACCATAGAAAAGGCGGGAGGGACTCATACTCCAGTGCTCGCCCCTCCCCCATGGGACCTAGGACCTTACACTTGCTAGGGAGGGACTCAGCCATAGAGAGCCACATCACCAGCCCAGGCAGAGGTATTTATTCCTTCCTTCTGGGGCCTTTCCCAAATTTTTATAAAGTGGTCACTCACGTAACCAGCAAAGATATCTGAGGTGTTCTGATAAGGCTGCTGAAATTGGTATTCAGATTTCAATGCTGATATAAAATTCCTATATATCCAAATCTATCACCTGGAGGAGAGTCATATAATGGCTCATATAATGAGCCATAAAAAATTTTTTTCCCTTAACTAAGAAATTTAAATACAGTGACTTGGGCCAGCTAGGTGGCTCAGGAAGTAAAGGTAGGTCAAGCTGACAACCTGAGTTCAATTCCTGGAACCCACATAGAGGAAGGAGAGAACTAACTCCCAAAAGTTGTCTGGTCTCCACCTCTGCATGTACGTGCACACCTGCACCACATAATACTTTTTTTTTTTTTTGGTGTTTTCGAGACAGGGTCTCCCTGTAGCCCAGCTGTCCTGGAACTCACTCTGAGACCAGGCGGCCTTGAACTCACAAAGATCCACCTGCCTCTGCCTCCCAAGTGCTAGGATTAAAGGCGTGCGCCACCACGCCTGGCATAATACACATTTTAAAACGAATTTTAATTCGGAGCTGGAGAGATGGCCTAGCTGTTAAGAGCACAGACTGCCCTTGCAGAGGACCCAGGTTCAATCCCCAGCACCAACATGGCGCCTGAAAACTGTCTTTAACTCCAGTTCCAAGGGAATCTGACGCCCTCTTCTGACCTCTGCACGATACAGGTGTACAAACCTACATGCAGACAGTACATTCATACACATAACAAAAATAAATAAAAATTTAAAAAGTGATTAAAAAAAGAATTTTAATTCAATGCCAACCTGGTCTACCTAGTGAGTTCCAGGACAGCTGGGGTTACAAGGAGAACCTGTCTCAAAAAAAGAACAATAAATAAATAAATAAATAAATAAATAAATAAATAAAAATGTTAAATGCAGTAACTTCCAGCCATACTTTTCTCCTTACAGTTGAGTAAACAGAACAAAGCCAATTTGATTTTGGTTGTTTTCCCAGCATGGCCACAGAAACAGCAGTTGAAGATTAGGACCACCTCCACCCAGTGACAATGAAATTTCCAGGAACACTGAGATTAACCCCTTGATAGGAGAAAGATCAGATAAGTCCCAACAAAGACCAGTTTCTATAATTCTCATCAGTCACCAGCCAAGTTAGCATTTTAAGGTGGGGAAGCAGAAAAAAAAAAGAGAGAGGGAGAGAGAGAGAGGGAGAGAGAAACTTTAGACTCAACCCCAAGGCCAGCACTGAAGCTTCCAGTTTTATAATAACGGGGTCCTAACAAATGGAGGCTGGGGAGGGGACGCAGAAGCCAAAGAAATCGAAGAGGTCAGCAAGGACTTGTTTGTTTTTCCAAATTGTCGAGTAAAGTTACAATAAGCCACCTGGGGAAGGCCACAGGCCGAATACCAGGTAATGGACACAGCACTGCACGGCAGGGAAGATAGATTGGAGACGCAGAGGAGGGGTTGACTTGGAGGGAGGAAGGAGACCAAAGGACAGTGAGCCCAAAGCTAGCGGAGTAGAAACCGCTGGAACCTTGCAGGGAAGAAAAATTCCCCAGTCAGGATGGGGAGGCAGGGGGTGGGGTGGTGGTGGTGGTGGTGGTGGTGCCTTCTGGGCTTTTCCTGCATCAGGTCTTTGGGGCTCTGTAGGTTTTTCAGCTTGCTGCTTTCTACAGCAGAGGTCTTTGTCCAAGGGGCTCACAGTTTAACATTTGCAATTCTAGATTTTTCATTCTGCAGGGTTTCTGGGCAGCCCACTGCTTTTCTTTTTTCTTTTTTTTCTTTTTTTAACATATTCATATGTAGCACACATCAAATGAGCCAAGCCCTCCAAGTGGTCCTGGGATGTCTCCTGGGGAATGGGGTGAGAGGCTCCTGGGAGATTTGAAACTTTGGGGGAAGGAGGGAAGAGTCCTCCCCAGGAGCCTTCCCCTTTCAAACCTGCCTGGCTTTCCTAGGACCATCCCTGGTGTTTGTGTTCTGATCCTGCTTCCTGACGATTTAATAAAGCAAGAAAGTCGGTCCTGAATGGAGCCATCATGAGAGTGGCTGGGTGAGGCAGCACGGCAGGGACGCTGCTTCTGATTCATTGGTTCCGACTCTGAAGACTGAGGGATTGCATGGATTGTGGACGGTTTTCACTGGATACTTGAAGGTCAAAAAGAACTACAAGCACATAGTAGAAGCATACATGTATACATGTAAAAGCATGAGAGGTACTGGAGAGATGGCTCAGTGATTAAGAGCTCTGGCTGCTCTTGCAGAGGACTTGGATTCAGTTCCCAGTACCCACAGGAGGCCGCTAAAAACCCTCAGTAATTCCAGTTCCAGGGAATCCAGTGCCCTCTTCTGGTCTCCTTCGGCAGTGCATCACCAGCGCATTTACATATGCACAGGCAAAACACTCATACACATAACATAAACATAAATAAATAAATTTAAAACATGAGACTTTCTGATATGCAAGTCTTTTCCCATCTGATTACTGACCAGGTCACACCTCCCTGAATGTCGCCGAGAGGCCTCCACATCCTCATCCTTTGAAACGCATAGAGTTGATGCTAGTTACTCTGGTGCATAATGTCTGCCTCTTCCACTGGACTTAAGCTTTCTGAGGGTTAGGGGCTCTTCCACCTCCTGGAAAGGCTAAAGGTGTTGGGTGAAGGAACAGTTTCATTATGAAACATTCAGCCAGATGCATATTCCTCTTCGTTTGCTATTTTTTATTTTTTCATAACAAGTCTTGGGAATCTTGGTGATGGTACTTACACACATCTCAGCCCCAACTCAAGTTTATTATTAGCAGTAGTAGCAGTAGTAGTAGTAGTATTGCTTTTTGACACAGGGTCTCCCTGTAGCCCTGGGTCGGAACTTACTATGTAGACCAGGTTGGCCTTGAACTCACAAAAATCCACCTGCCTCTGCCTCCCGAGTGCTGGGATTAAAGGCATGTGCCATCACACCCGGCTTTATTTTTATTATTTTTTATTTATTTATTTTTTTTTTGGTGTTTTCGAGACAGGGTCTCCCTGTAGCCCCAACTGTCCTGGAACTCACTCTGTAGACCAGGCTGGCCTTGAACTCACAAAGATTTGCCTGCCTCTGCCTCCCAAGTGCTAGGATTAAAGGTGTGCCACCACACCCAGCTTTATTTTTTTATTTTATTTTTATCAGTGTATATATATTACCTGCATGTATGTAAGTGCACCCGTGTCATGCAGTGCCCACAGAGGTTAGAAGGCGTCAGATCCCCTGGAACTGAAGCTTCAAGTGGTTGTTAGCTGCCATGTGGGTCCTGGGAATAGAACCCAGGTCCTCTGTAGGAGCAGTCTGGAAGAGCAGCCAGTGCTCTTCACCACTGAGTCATCTCTCAGCCCACACAGTTGTATACTTTTTTCCTCACTTAACAACACTAACCCTGCCACTTACTAGTTGCATCACCTAGTCCAGTCACCATGTTTCTTTGTGCCTTGATTTTTCCATCTGTGAAGTGGAGGTGATAACATACCTCTACTCACCTACTTTAGGGGTTCAACTAAAGACTGAGGCTTCAGCCAGTGGTGGTGCATGCTTTTAATCCCAGCACTATAGAGGCAGAGGCAGTTGGATCTCTGTGAGCTCAAGGCCAGCCTGGTGTATATGTAGCAAGTTCCAGCCTAGCCAGGGCTATAGAGTATGACCCTGCCTGTCTTAACAAAAAATAAGTGTGGGGACTGGCATTAGGTGTGACCTGTGCCAATAGTCAAAAGGGGTGATTTTGTTGGAGCTGGAGGAGTTAGCCAGCGGTTAAGGGTCCTCTGTAGAGCGGTCGACCTCAACCCGCTAGGCCACCTCTCCAGCCCCCTGACCCTGTTCTAAACAGCATAAGTGTTGGCGAAGCACAGCCATTAAAGGCGAGGCTAAGAACTGCCAAAAAACAAAAAAAAAAAAAAAAACAGAATAAGAGCCAGGCTGGTGATGCACGCCTTAATCTAGCGCTGGGGCAGAGGCAGGTGATCTTCGTGAGTCTTCAAGGCCAGGCCTGGTCTACAAGAGTGAGTCTAGGACAGGTTGGGCACAGGGAAGACCCTGTCTCTCGGCAGAAAACACCACAAAAAAGTTAATAGATAATAAATAAAATAAAAAAAACCATAAAAAACACAATGCCCAAGGTATACACCACGTTTAATCCAGGCACTCGGAGAGGCAGAGGCAGGTGGATTTTTAGTGAGTTGGCAAGGGCCGAAACCTGGTCAACATATGAGCTTACAGGAAAGCTTGGGGACTGGTAACAATGCTAAAGCCCATTCAAAACCAACTCAAGAACAACATAAAAATCACTGAGATCACATCAAAGAAGCAACATAAGAGATAAGCGAAGCCATACTCAAAAACAAACAAAACAGGCTAGAGAAGTACCATGCAGAATGATACACAAGAGTACTTGTCGCTGCTGAACATACACATGCATTGGCAGGCTCATATACATGAGTGCACACACACGAGCATAGGCACAATAATAAATAAAGCATAAACAAATACATAAATAAGTACATAAAGTCAAAGGCAGTTCTAATTCCTTTGTGGGGGAGAGAACAAGGGACATCCCATGCACATCCCTTTATCAGGACAGTCTCTGGGCCGGAGTTACCATTGAGCAGATCATATGAGGTCACTGGGCCTCGCCTGGAGAGATGCCATGTTAAGAGCCACCGACCGTTCTTACAGAGGACCTGGGTTCGATCTCCCCAGCACCCACATGTGGCGGAGAACCGTCTGAAACTCCTCCATTCCAGGGGAACGTCCAGATTCCGGGGAATTCAACACCCTTTTCTGACCTCCGTGGCATTGCACGACACGGGTGCACAAACTTGCATGCAGACAGTACATTCATACACATAAAAAAAAAAAAAAGGCTTCCTAGGCCATCCCTGACTTTACCCAACAAAAGCCCAAAGGTGAGCCAAGATGGACATCAGATCACCACTACCACCAGGAAACCAGCCCTCCCCATCTCTCCACCTTCCACATCCTCATCCTGTGGTGTAGGTCCCCAAGTGAGTATCCTCCTAGTCACAAGATAGCTGCCTTAGTACAGGCACATACTCCTGAAACAGGCACTGAGCCTCTGAGTTTTACTGAAAGAGCTTTGACTCTGTATCTCAAAGCTCCCTAAAAGCAGGGCGGAAGCCAGAGCTCAGGACTTTGGCTGAAGGGCACAGAGATAAGTTACTGTGTTAGACCAGCAGTCACCTTAGATTCCAGGAAGAGAGGAACCAGGAAGCTCCCTCCCCACCCAATGAGGACAATTGCCCAGGAGGCCGAGGCAAGGCCATACCCCCCCCCAAGCCACAGTGATCATCTCGTGGGAATCAGATCAGTTCCCTCCAGCGGATGACAGTAGTGAGATTTCTTTAGACCACCTTACAGAACCCAGGAGACCACAGCACACCGGGCCTGCTTAGTCATGCGTCCCTCCTGTCCCTCCAGCTCCTGAAGATGGACTTGGGGGTCCTTGGACCCTTTGTCTATTCCCCACCCCACTGTAGTCGTCATATGGAATAAATCTCTGTCTTTCGGCATGATCATCTCTTTATTGGTGGATTAGGGACACGTGGCTTAGCCTAGCTTGTAGCGGCTGCCAGAGTCTAGGCTGGTATCCTAAACATCCTTCCAAGACTCCCCCAACAATGTCAAAGGTGGAAGAAGGGGTCCATCTTCAACATCCATCAGAGAGTTTGTTGGTGGTAGTCTTCCCCTTCCAGCTCTATCCCACAGCTAGGCTACATGCTCACTTCTAGAACAATGTCTGGCAAAGAGTTCTAGGATTGGTAGAAGGTGCCGGAATACTCCCTTGCATAGCTACCTACGGATAGCTAGTCAAATGTCCAAATTTGATAATTAGGAAGAAAGGAGAAATGGCCATGGTGGGTGGACAAGATTCCTGGCCAGTTTGAGTTCTCAATACTCCTCTGGTGACCTGGGTCACCTAAGGTCACTTCCAAGTTCCAGGTCCTTCTGTACAGGGCCTGTGTGTGGATATTCTACAGGCCTTACATGATCCGGCCACAGAACTCCCACGCCTTTAATCCTAGCACTTGGGAGGCTGAGGCAGGTGGATCTTTGTGAGTTCAAGGCCAGCCTGGTCTACAGAGTGAGTTCCAAGACAGCTGGGGCTACAGGGAGACCCTGTCTTGAAAAGACCAAAAAAAAAAAAA
>VZQC01011179.1:128533-151033 GCA_009823505.1 Rhizomys pruinosus | reverse complement strand
AGGAGAACTCCAGTTCCAGGGGAATCCGAGACCCTCTTCTGACCTCCGCGGCATTGCAGACAGGGTCACACCACATGCATGCAGACAGTACATCATCACATACAATAAAAATAAAAAAAATAAATAAAATAAAAAAAAAACCAAAGCCACAAACCACAAACCACCTTTTATCCCAAAATTGTGTTCTACAGTTTTGTTTGTTTGTTTGTTTGTATCACCATAACGGCTTCTTATGCAAAATGACAGTGTTGGGAGATGTAACATTTTGTTTTGAGATACTGTTTCACTATGTAGTCCTAACTGGCCTGGAACTTGCTATGTAGACCAGGCTGGGCTAAACTCACAGCAATCTACCTGTTTGTGCCTTCCGAGTGCTAGAATTAAAGGTGTGTACCACCATGCCTGCCTGGGAGATTTTATTTATTTATTTATTCATTTAGTGTTTTTTTTTTTTTTTTTTTTTTTTTGGTCTTTTCGAGACAGGGTCTCCCTGTAGCCCAGCTGTCCTGGAACTCACTCTGTAGACCAGGCTGGCCTTGAACTCACAAAGATCCGCCTGCCTCTGCCTCCCTTATTTTGGTCTTTTTGAGACAGGGTCTCCCTGTAGTCCCATCTGTCCTGGAACTCACTATGTAGAACAGGCTGGCCTTGAACTCATAGAGATCTGCCTGCCTCTGCCTCCCGAGCGCTGGGATTAAAGGTCGGTTTATTTATTATTTTTTTGTGTGTTTATATGAGTGTGTTTCCTGCATATAAGTGCATCGTGTGCATGTAATGCATGTGAAGGCCAGAAGAGGGCATCAGATCCCCTAACTGGAGTTAGAAATGTTTGTTAGCTGCCATATTGGGTGCTGGGAACTGAACTGGAGTCCTCTGCAAGAGCAGCCAGTGCTCTTAACCACTGAGCCATCTCTCCAGCCCCAAGGTCTGCCATCTCTTTAGTCAACAAGGGACACTGGCAAGTGTGTCAAGGATCTATTATCACCAGAGAGACTCCTTCCTTCCTTTCCTTCTTTCTTCTCTCTCTCTCTCTCTCTCTCTCTCTTCTCTCTCTCTCTCTCTCTCTCTCTCTTTTTTTTGAGATAGGTAGCTGGCCTAAAACTCTCCGTGTAGACCAGGCTGGCCTTGAACTCCTAGAGATCTGCCTGCCTCTGCCTCCCGATCTTCTTAAGTCTTCTCTTGTTCCATAGAAGGCACATTCCTGCAGCATGGCTTAACCCATTCACCACCTCACTTATCTTCTTTATGGCAGAAGCGCTCTACAGACCACCCTTTGACTCTTTGAAAAATCTGAGATTGCAGACATTTCTCAAAGTTGTATTCATGGTGACAAGGACCAGGCAATATCCCCTAAGCCAAGTCCGTCTTTAGTTCTTTTTTTTTTTCATTTATTTTTGTATGTGTATGAATGTACTGTCTGCATGTAGGTTTGTGCACCCGTGTCGTGCAATGCCGTGGGGTCAGAAGACGGTGTCCGATTACCCTGGAACTGGAGTTCTCCTGGAACTGGAGTTACAGATGGTTCTCAGCCACCATGTGGGTGCTGGGGATCGAACCCGGGTCCTCTGCAAGAGCAGTCAGTGCTCTTAACCCCTAGGCTATCTCTCCAGGACAGTTTGGGGTTGGAGAAATGGCTCAGCAGTTGAAAGTGCTGACTGTTCTTACAGAGGACGGGGGTTTGATTTTTCTTCCTTCCTTCCTTCCTTCCTTCCTTCCTTCCTTCCTTCTTCCTTCCTTCCTTCCTTCCTTTTCTTTCTTTCTTTCTTTTTCCAGCACCCACATGGCGGCCAAGAACTGTCTTTAAGCAAGGCATGGTGGCACATGCCTTTGGTCCTAGCACACAGGAGGCAAGAGGCAGAGGCAGGTGGATCTCTGTGAGTTCTAGGCCAGCTGGGGCTATAGGGAGACCCTGTCTAATAAAAGAAAGGACAGTTTCATTTTTATTTTATTTTATTTTTTATGTGTATGAATGTGTTGTCTGCATGTAGGTTTGTGCACCTGTGTCATACAATGCCGCAGAGGTCAGAAGAGGGTGTCAGATTCCCCTGGAACTGGAGTTCTCCCGGAATTGGAGTTACAGACCGTTCTCAGCCACCGTGTGGGTGCTGGGGATTGAACCCGGGTCCTCTGCAAGAGCAGTTGGCATTCTTAACCACTAGGCCATCTCTCCAGCCCCAAAAGTTTTTTTCTTTTTTTTTTTTGGTCTTTTCAAGACAAGGTCTCCCTGTAGCCCCAGCTGGCCTGGAACTCACTCTGTAGACCAGGCTGGCCTTGAACTTACAAAGATCTGCCTGCCTCTGCCTACCAAGTGCTAGGATTAAAGGCGTGTGCCACCACGCCCGGCTTCATTTTATTTTCACCAAAACTTGTCTATGAATACCTTATCTAAAATTTTGTGAGCTAGGCATGGTGGTGAACATCCATAATTCCCTCATTTGGGATGCTGAGGCAGGAGGATCATGAGTTTAAGGATAGCGGGGCTACGATGGTGGCGCATGCCTTTAATCCCAGCACTCGGGAAGCAGAAGCAGGCAGATCTCTGTGAGTTCAAGGCCAGCCTGGTCTACATAGTGAGTTCCAGGACAGCTGGGGCTATAGGAGACCCTGCCTCAAAAAGACAAAAACCAAAACAAAACAACAAAAAAAGATAGCCTGGCTACACAGTGAGTTTGAGACTCACTGGGCTACATGAGACCTGTCTATCGAACGAAAAGAAAAAATTGCAGACACAGCTCAGTTGGTAGAGTGCTTCCTACATGCACAAAGCCCTGGGGTCCAACCTCAGCACCACATAAAACGGTCTTGGTGTCCTACAGTGATTCCCAGCAGTCAGGAAACAGAAGCAGGGGCTCCAGGTGCTCAAGATCATACTTAGTCAGTAGTGAGTTTGAGTCAGCCTGGGCTACATAAGTCCTTGTCTAACAAACAAAACAAAACAAAATGAAATAATGCCCAAACCACCCCAACAAAAACAAAACAAAAAACACCCCAAAACAATAAAACCTCAAGCGAGCAATCAACCAAACAAGTCAAGGCCAAAGGAAAGCTCTAGAAGCAAAGGGAAGAAGATAAAACTCACCAGAGTCTCTAAGGACAAAATAAGACTTCCTAATTGAACCAAGGTTTTGCTTAGTGCAGTTTCAAGCATTATCTTGTAGCCAAGCTTGGTGGCATATGCCTTTAGTCCCAGGACTCTGAGGAGGCCAGGCTGGTCTACACAGTGAGTTCATAAACCAGTTTTACTTCTACCTCTTTCTGAGTTTTGAAACGCTTTCATGGCCATATGTTTTCCTGCTTTGTGGCTTTGAGAATCAAATTTGCGGAGAAGAGTCTCTTATTTCCACTTTAGGGCCAGAGAATATGAGTTTCTTTTTTTTTTTTTTTCTTTCCCTCCAGGAAAATGAAGTGAAATTAAATAACTAGTGAAATCTTGTGTGCAGTCTACCCAGCTTTTTCCGCCCTTTCTGCTCTTCTTCAAACTAAGAGCTAAATTTTGTTTTGCTCTCTGCCATTTTAATTGCTTCTTAGATGCCTAGGTTGTAATTTTACAGCTATATAAATGTCTTCATCAGCAGGAAATCGGAATGAACGGTATTTGTTTCCGTCCCTTGGAATCTGTTTCCCACAGTGACATAAGACTGGCTCCCTGCTCCATCTCACTGGATTTTGAACCAGTCCCCGGACTGGACAGATAAAATGACGAAGTCCTAGGTAGCGTATTTGGCTCTTTCTCATGTGCTAGTGAGCAAGATGTCAAATGAAGAAAGACTTCCTTGTTTACAGCTACAGTGATGTATTATGTGCAGAAAGTCAGAAAGTGCACAGGACGCAGGTTCCAGAACGGTAGTCACTGACGACTTGGGACAGACCCCAGTGACAAGGGCTGCTATGCTGGATGGGGGTGGGAAATTAAATGGAAGCCTAGCTTAATTTTTATTTCTGGACAAGAATGTGTATTACATACATTCAGCTAAGAGGAGCCGGGACCCTCCCACCCCCAGACAGTGCCTTCACAGGGTAAGTTTATTTTCATTTGACTGAAGGCTATGTAGGTGGTCCCAGGCCCAGCTTCCACCTCAGCCTCTATCCTGGTGCTTAATTTTGCTTTTTTTTTTTTTTCCTGGAGAAAGTATCTCATGCAGTCCAGGCTGAGCTCAGAACTCACTGTGTAGCAGAGAGGATGACCTTGAATCTGTTCTCCCTGTCTCCACCATCCATGGCATATGCAGTGCTGGGGACTGAACCCGGGTCTTGTACAGCTCGGTAAGCACTCTACACACTGAGCCACATCTCCAGCTGCCTCTTTGGAAATTTAATTGATCTCATGGTCCCAGGTTGGTAGCATCCAAGTTCAGAAAGCAAGAAATAAAATGACAAAGGAGAGGCCAGAGAGATGGCTCAGAGGTTAAGGGCACTGGGTGCTCTTCCACAGCACTTGGGTTCAGTGTCCAGGCCCCACGTTGGGCGATTCAGAACTCTAGGGGATCTGACAGCCTCTCTGGCCTCTGTCACTGCACTCATGTGACACACACACACCACACACACACACACGAATAATAAAAATAGATATTTTAAAAATACGAAGGGGCCTGGAGAGATGGCTCAGGGATTAAGAACACTGACTGACTGATCTTGCAGAGGATCCAGGGGGATCCAGTCCAAGGGGATCCCACACACTCTTGTGACCTCCAAGAGCATTGCATGAATGTGGTTCACTTACATACATGCAGGCAAAAACACTCACACACATAAAATAAAATTTAATTAATTAAAAAGGGACAAAGGAGGGAGTGAGGGACACCCACCCGACTTATTCACACTTATTTTTATCCTGTTGACCATAACCTCACTTGCTTGGGAGGTTTGAAAATGGAGGCTTTTCTTGCCTGAGGTAAATGTGCCTGGCTGGATATTCTATCAGGTGAAAGAGAGAGACAGAGGATCTGAGGGATAGCTAGGGCCTTCTATAATGACGTTGCTGACGTTGCCTTCTACGTTTAGCTTGGACTCATGTGAGTAAAGAAGCCTTTGTTCATTCAGTATTCATTCATTCAGATTCATTCATTCATTCAGTTATTCATGCCGCTGCTCTGCTCAACAGTGTTTGTCTGGAGCTGGGGGCTATAGCTCAGTTGGTAGAGGCCTTGCAAGGCACACAGGAAACTCTGCATCTGATCCTCGGCCCGGCAGGAAGTGGGCATGGAGGCACATGCTCTGTAATCCCAAGCATTCCAGAGGTAGACAGAGGGGGGATCAGAAGTTCAAGGCCATCCTCAGTTACATAGTGAGTGAGGCCAGCCTGGGTTACATGGGACTCTATCTCAAAAAAAAAAAGTAAGTGTGTGCGTGTGTGTGTGTGTGTGTGTGGTGTGTGTGTGTGTGTATGTGTAGGTGGCTCATCCAGTAATGCCTGCTGTGCAAGCATGAAGACCTGAGTTTAATCCTGAACAGACATACCAGGCACAGGGCCAGTGCCAGTAATCCTGGCGACAGGAAGATCTCCCTGGACAGCTAATTAGAGTTCAGTAGGAGACACTGTCTCAAAAGAATAAGCTCAAATCCAGGCATGGTGGTCCATGCCATTAGTAGCAGCACTCTGGAGGCAGAGGCAGGCAGATCTCTGTGAGTTCAAGGCCAGCCTGGTCTACATAGTGAGCTCCAGGACAGCTGGGGCTATAGGGACACCCTGTCTCAAAAACACACATACACACAAAAAAAAGGTGGAAAGAAATTGAGGAGGATATAGGATGTCAACATCTGGCTTACATGTATGTGTGCACACATGTGCACAGACACCTGTACACAAACACAGAAACATATACACATACAACATATGTACACATGAACTTACACACAGTCAGTGAGGGAGAGAAAGAATTTTTTAAAATTATACATTGTTGGGGCTGGAGAGATGGCTCAGCGGTTAAAACCAACAACTGCTCTTGCAGAGGACCCGGGTTTGATTCCCAGCACCCACATGGTGGCTAAGAACTTAACTCCAGTTCCAGGGGAATCCAACACCCTCTTTTTTTTTTTTTTTTTTTTTTTTGGTCTTTTCGAGACAGGGTCTCCCTGTAGCCCCAGCTGTCCTGGAACTCACTCTGTAGACCAGGCTGGCCTTGAACTCACAAAGATCCGCCTGCCTCTGCCTCCCAAGTGCTAGGATTAAATACTTGCGCCACTACCCTCCCAAACTGAAGTTACCCAAACCACTGGATAAGTGTGACTTAAGGAAATCTGAGTCTCACATTTTAATNCGTTTATCAGATCTGATATTTTTTTTCTTTAAAGATTTATTTTTATTGAGGCAGAGTCTTAACTATGTAGCCCTGAGTGGCTTGGAACACACTGTGTAGACCAGGCTGGCCTCAAGCTCAGAGATCTGCTTGCTTCTGCCTCAGAAATGCTGGGATTAATGGTGTGTGCTGCCTGGCTTTATTGTTTTTTATTTATGTGTGCTTGTGTGAATTTATTTCCATTGGATGTGTGCAGGTGCCCAAGGAGCCAGAAGAGGGTGTTGGATCCCCTTGAGCTGGAGTTACTAATGGTCTTTAGCTGCTGGGTGGGAACTGAACCTAGGTTGGTCTGCAAGAGCAGCCAGTATTCTTAACTACTGAGCCATCTCTCCAGCCCCATCCTGGGAATAATTTTTGTGGCACTTGGAATCAAACTCAGGACCTCCCCACAAGCTGGCAAATGCTTATTTATTTTTTTATATTTATTTATTTATTGTTATGGTGACATGGTCATATTATATATAGTCCACGCTGGCTTCAGTACATGGCTCAATTCAGGGGGCTGGAGAGATGGCCTAGCGGTTAAGAGAGCTGACATGGCTCAATTCAGCCTCAAACTCTTGGCAAATCTGTCTCAGATTCTTTACTCCTGGGATTATAGGCATGTAAACCATGCCTAGTATGTCAATTTTTAAAAGATACTCAAAGATTAAGCAGAGGTAGGCTGGTCTCTGCAAATTCTGGGCCAGCTTGGTCTAAATAGTAAATTCCAAGCCATCCTGGACTATACAAGATCTGATCTAAAAAAAAAAAAAAAAAAAAGCCGGGTATAGTGACACATGCCTTTAATCCTAGCACTTGGGAGGCAGAAGCAGGCGGATCTTTGTGAGTTCAAGGCCACCTTCTTCAGAAGGAGTTCCAGGACAGCTGGGGTTACAGGGAGACCCTGTCTCAAAAAGAAAAAAAAAAAAAAAAAAAAGAGGAGGTGGCTGGAGGGGGCTAAACTGGGCTTATTTACCAAGTGGCAAAGTTTCTAGAAGCTGCTTTTCAGAAAAGTAGAGACAGGTTAACCAATCTTAATATAGATGTGGCTGGAGAGATGGCTCAGGATAAGACCACTGGCTGCTCTTTTTTCAGTTCCCAGCACCCACATAAGCAGCTTACAACCATCAGAAATTCTAGTTCCAGAGGAATCTGATGCTCTCTTCTGGCCTCTGTGAACACTTACAATCACAGTACACTTATATGCCTGCAAGCAAAACAGTCACAACATAAAAAAATAAATAACTATTAAAATAAAATAATAGAGATTGTGTTTTGCCTGGTATATACAAAATATTCTTTCAACTTGTAACCAATATTTACAAAATTATGAAATTGCTATTTTTTATTTTTTCATAACAAGTCTTGGGAATCTTGGTGAGTGGTACTTACAACACATCTCAGCCCCAACTCAAGTTTATTATTAGCAGTAGTAGCAGTAGTAGTAGTATTGTTCTTTTTGACACAGGGTCTCCCTGTAGCCCCTGGGTCTGGAACTTACTATGTAGACCAGGTTGGCCTTGAACTCACAAAAATCCACCTGCCTCTGCCTCCTGAGTGCTGGGATTAAAGGCATGTGCCACCACACCCGGCTTTATTTTTTTTTTTATTTTTTATTTTTTGGTGTTTTCGAGACAGGGTCTCCCTGTAGCCCCAACCGTCCTGGAACTCACTCTGTAGACCAGGCTGGCCTTGAACTCACAAAGATTTGCCTGCCTCTGCCTCCCAAGTGCTAGGATTAAAGGCGTGTGCCACCACACCCAGCTTTATTTTTTTATTTTATGTTTATGAGTGTACATATATTACCTGCATGTATGTAAGTGCACCCGTGTCATGCAGTGCCCACAGAGGTTAGAAGGCGTCAGATCCCCTGGAACTGAAGCTTCAAGTGGTTGTTAGCTGCCATGTGGGTCCTGGGAATAGAACCCAGGTCCTCTGTAGGAGCAGTCTGGAAGAGCAGCCAGTGCTCTTCACCACTGAGTCATCTCTCCAGCCCACACAGTTGTATACTTTTTTCCTCACTTAACAACACTAACCCTGCCACTTACTAGTTGCATCACCTAGTCCAGTCACCATGTTTCTTTGTGCCGATTTTTCCATCTGTGAAGTGGAGGTGATACATACCTCTACTCACCTACTTCAACGGGATTCGGACTAAGACTTACGAAAGGCTGTCAACCACTGCTGGTCTCTAGTAGCTATACTATCCCAGTACACACCTACGTACACTGGCCAACTGTGTCCCTTAAACATCCAAAGGAAAAGCATAACCAGAAATAAATAATCAGTAAGGCCTGGCAAAAGGTATTGTTTTACTTCAGGTATAAAACTTTGAGATCTTAGTTAAAAAGACAAAATTTAAAAAAAAAAAAAACACTGTTGTATTGCCTATCTTCAATTCTTACTGGCAAGTGCAGCAAACTGTGGCTCCACTACTTTGCCGTCCTTCAAAGACCATGAACATCTATGTATATCAGCTTTTCAACATTCCCAATATGGAGTAAGCCTCATCTCTCAAGAATTCCTTCCATTAATTTTTCCAGTGTTGTCGGATGTATGGACTGCCAGAGACATCCAGCTTGTGACTTATACTACTACTGGGTTTCACCTCTTCTAGTATGTATATGACCACCATTGTGGAACCATCGTGTTACGACTTATAGGCTAAAGGAAAAGATCAAAGACAGACATTGTGCTATGGACCTCCATTTGGTGACCATAGAAGGGAAAAACCCCGGGCGGTGTGTTGGAGCACAAGTGCAGACTGATGCGCTTGTTTGGGGCTCCAAGAGAAAACCTTCAACCTTCCTTAAGGAAAGCGATGACATCTTCATCCTAAAAAAAAATAAAAAAATCATATATTCTTTTTGAGATGCTAAACATCATAATTATGATATCATACTTCTATCATGCCTGTGGCATTCATATATGCATATTTCTGGATTATTTTGGTGTGATGCACATTGGAAGGAACAAAACAACAAAAAAAGTCTGGAATCAAAGAACTGACTGAGACACTGAG
The DNA here is from genome assembly GCA_009823505.1 of Rhizomys pruinosus. Classification (NCBI taxonomy): domain Eukaryota; kingdom Metazoa; phylum Chordata; class Mammalia; order Rodentia; family Spalacidae; genus Rhizomys; species Rhizomys pruinosus. Next base: position 141,733 of record VZQC01011179.1, on the reverse strand, counting down.
CTTTTGCCCAAAACAGTAAATTTTTCTGCATTAAAATTTTAAGAGACTGAGAAAAAGATGAAAAACATGTATGGCATAATGCATGAATTCTGGTGAGGGGCATATGGGGGCGCAGAGAGAAGAGGTGGTCTAAATATGGTGATGTATGAAAAGCACAAACTTCAATAAAAATTGGGCTTTGAAAAAATTAAAGCTCTCTGGTTAGCAACATTAGTGGTTCTACCCCATCTTCCTCCCTTCTTTCTCTTTTTTTTTTTTTTGTCTTTTCGAGACAGGGTCTCCCTTTAGCCCCAGCTGGCCTGGAACTCACTCTGTAGACCAGGCTGGCCTTCAACTCACAAAGATCCGCCTGCCTCTGCCTCCCAAGTGCTACGATTAAAGGCGTGCGCCACCACGCCTGGCTTCATTTTTATTTTCACCAAAACTTGTCTATGAATATCTTATCTAAAATTCTGTGAGCTAGGCATTGTGGTGAACATCCATAATTCCCTCATTTGGGATGCTGAGGCAGGAGGATCATGAGTTTAAGGATAGCTGGGCTACAGTGGTGGCGCATGCCTTTAATCCCAGCACTCGGGAAGCAGAAGCAGGCAGATCTCTGTGAGTTCAAGGCCAGCCTAGTCTACATAGTGAGTTCCAGGACAGCTGGGGCTATAGGAGACCCTGCCTCAAAAAGACAAAAACCAAAACAAAACAACAAAAAAAGATAGCCTGACTACACAGTCAGTTTGAGACTCACTGGGCTACATGAGACCTGTCTATCGAACGAAAAGAAAAAATTGCAGACACAGCTCAGTTGGTAGAGTGCTTCCTACATGCACAAGGCCCTGGGGTCCAACCTCAGCACCACATAAAACAGGTCTTGGTGTCCTACAGTGATTCCCAGCAGTCAGGAAACAGAAGCAGGGGCTCCAGGTGCTCAAGATCATACTTAGTCAGTAGTGAGTTTGAGTCAGCCTGGGCTACATAAGTCCTTGTCTCAACAAAACAAAACAAAACAAAATGAAATAATGCCCAAACCACCCCAACAAAAACAAAAACAAAAAACACCCCAAAACAATAAAACCTCAAGCGAGCAATCAACCAAACAAGTCAAGGCCAAAGGAAAGCTCTAGAAGCAAAGGGAAGAAGATAAAACTCACCAGAGTCTCTAAGGACAAAATAAGACTTCCTAATTGAACCAAGGTTTTGCTTAGTGCAGTTTCAAGCATATCTTGTAGCCAAGCTTGGTGGCATATGCCTTTAGTCCCAGGACTCTGAGGAGGCCAGGCTGGTCTACACAGTGAGTTCATAAACCAGTTTTACTTCTACCTCTTTCTGAGTTTTGAAACGCTTTCATGGCCATATGTTTTCCTGCTTTGTGGCTTTGAGAATCAAATTTGCAGAGAAGAGTCTCTTATTTCCACTTTAGGGCCAGAGAATATGAGTTTCTTTTTTTTTTTTCTTTTTTTTTTTCTTCCCCTCCAGGAAAATGAAGTGAAATGAAATAACTAGTGAAATCTTGTGTGCAGTCTACCCAGCTTTTTCCGCCCTTTCTGCTCTTCTTGAACTAAGAGCTAAATTTTGTTTTGCTCTCTGCCATTTTAATTGCTTCTTAGATGCCTAGGTTGTAATTTTACAGCTATATAAATGTCTTCATCAGCAGGAAATCGGAATGAACGGTATTTGTTTCCGTCCCTTGGAATCTGTTTCCCACAGTGACATAAGACTGGCTCCCTGCTCCATCTCACTGGATTTTGAACCAGTCCCCGGACTGGACAGATAAAATGATGAAGTCCTAGGTAGCGTATTTGGCTCTTTCTCATGTGCTAGTGAGCAAGATGTCAAATGAAGAAAGACTTCCTTGTTTACAGCTACAGTGATGTATTATGTGCAGAAAGTCAGAAAGTGCACAGGACGCAGGTTCCAGAACGGTAGTCACTGACGACTTGGACAGACCCCAGTGACAAGGGCTGCTATGCTGGATGGGGGTGGGAAATTAAATGGAAGCCTAGCTTAATTTTTATTTCTGGACAAGAATGTGTATTACATACATTCAGCTAAGAGGAGCCGGGACCCTCCCACCCCCAGACAGTGCCTTCACAGGGTAAGTTTATTTTCATTTGACTGAAGGCTATGTAGGTGGTCCCAGGCCCAGCTTCCACCTCAGCCTCTATCCTGGTGCTTAATTTTGCTTTTTTTTTTTTCCTGGAGAAAGTATCTCATGCAGTCCAGGCTGAGCTCAGAACTCACTGTGTAGCAAGAGGATGACCTGAATCTGTTTCTCCTGTCTCCACCATCCATGGCATATTGCAGTGCTGGGGACTGAACCCGGGTCTTGTACAGGCTCGGTAAGCACTCTACACACTGAGCCACATCTCCAGCTGCCTCTTTGGAAATTTAATTGATCTCATGGTCCCAGGTTGGTAGCATCCAAGTTCAGAAAGCAAGAAATAAAATGACAAAGGAGAGGCCAGAGAGATGGCTCAGAGGTTAAGGGCACTGGGTGCTCTTCCACAGCACTTGGGTTCAGTGTCCAGGCCCCACGTTGGGCGATTCAGAACTCTAGGGGATCTGACAGCCTCTCTGGCCTCTGTCACTGCACTCATGTGACACACACACACACACACACACACGAATAATAAAAATAGATATTTTAAAAATACGAAGGGGCCTGGAGAGATGGCTCAGGGGTTAAGAACACTGACTGACTGGTCTTGCAGAGGATCCAGGGGGATCCAGTCCAAGGGGATCCCACACCCTCTTGTGACCTCCAAGAGCATTGCATGAATGTGGTTCACTTACATACATGCAGGCAAAACACTCACACACATAAAATAAAATTTAATTAATTAAAAAGGGACAAAGGAGGGAGTGAGGGACACCCACCCGACTTATTCACACTTATTTTTATCCTGTTGACCATAACCTCACTTGCTTGGGAGGTTTGAAAATGGAGGCTTTTCTTGCCTGAGGTAAATGTGCCTGGCTGGATATTCTATCAGGTGAAAGAGAGAGACAGAGGATCTGAGGGATAGCTAGGGCCTTCTATAATGACGTTGCTGACGTTACCTTCTACGTTTAGCTTGGACTCATGTGAGTAAAGAAGCCTTTGTTCATTCATTCAGTTATTCATTCATTCAGTTATTCATGCCGCTGCTCTGCTCAACAGTGTTTGTCTGGAGCTGGGGGCTATAGCTCAGTTGGTAGAGGCCTTGCAAAGCACACAGGAAACTCTGCATCTGATCCTCGGCGCCGCAGGAAGTGGGCATGGAGGCACATGCTCTGTAATCCCAAGCATTCCAGAGGTAGACAGAGGGGGGATCAGAAGTTCAAGGCCATCCTCTTACTAGTGAGTAGCCAGCCTCACTATTAAAAAAAAAAAAAAAAAATGTGTGTGTGTGTGTGTGTGTGTGTGTGTGTGTGTGTGTGTGTATGTATGTGTAGGTGGCTCATCCAGTAATGCCTGCTGTGCAAGCATGAAGACCTGAGTTTAATCCTGAACAGACATACCAGGCACAGCGCCAGTGCCAGTAATCCTGGCGACAGGAAGATCTCCCTGGACAGCTAATTAGAGTTCAGTAGGAGACACTGTCTCAAAAGAATAAGCTCAAATCCAGGCATGGTGGTCCATGCCATTAGTGCAGCACTCTGGAGGCCGAGCAGGCAGATCTCTGTGAGTTCAAGGCCAGCCTGGTCTACATAGTGAGCTCCAGGACAGCTGGGGCTATAGGGACACCCTGTCTCAAAAACACACATACACACAAAAAAAGGTGGAAAGAAATTGAGGAGGATATAGGATGTCAACATCTGGCTTACATGTACATGTGCACACATGTGCACAGACACCTGTACACAAACACAGAAACATATACACATACAACATATGTACACATGAACTTACACACAGTCAGTGAGGGAGAGAAAGAATTTTTTAAAATTATACATTGTTGGGGCTGGAGAGATGGCTCAGCGGTTAAAACCAACAACTGCTCTTGCAGAAGACCCGGGTTTGATTCCCAGCACCCACATGGTGGCTAAGAACTTAACTCCAGTTCCAGGGGAATCCAACACCCTCTTTTTTTTTTTTTTTTTTTTTTTGTCTTTTCGAGACAGGTCTCCCTGTAGCCCAGCTGTCCTGGAACTCACTCTGTAGACCAGGCTGGCCTTGAACTCACAAAGATCCGCCTGCCTCTACCTCCCAAGTGCTAGATTAAAGGCTTGCGCCACTACCCTCCCAAACTGAAGTTACCCAAACCACTAGATAAGTGTGACTTAAGGAAATCTGAGTCTCACATTTTAATGATTCCTAGTTTTGCTGACTAGATGAAAAATGTATGCACACTCTCCTGGAGAGTGTAAGCACAGATAATTAGGGTACAGGAATCCTTTCTCCGTGAGCCTCTACATCTTAGTCATAGTGAGAATTCAATCTGCACTAGCTTTGTTCAGTGGCTTCATTTACCTTTAAAACATTCCTTTTGTGTATGATCACTAAAGCATCTTTCTATACATGCTGTCAAAGGGACATGAGCTGGCCACAGACCTATGTTAAAAACACGGACCAAATATTAAGTAGGTATAATCTTAGTTTGAAACAAGTAAGTATGAGAGCTAAGAGATATTGCTCAGATGGAGAACTGTGAACTGGTCCTTCCCGTACTGAGCTGAGAACAAGCTAGGGATCCAAGACCCTGGAGAATCCTGAAGTCACAGAAACTTCACTCTCTCAGTCTACAAATGCCTTGCTCTTGAGGAGATATACTGATTTCCTACTGAAAACTTCCACATATTCAGAAAGTGTTAGGAGGCCAAGGATGGGAAGTTCTTCTTGAAGAGAATCATTCTGAGAAAGGTTAGAGTCTACACTGTCTTGAGTAAAATTCTTTAAGGCCCTTGATGACCTAACTCATGGTGTCATTTCTTTTTTTTAATATATTTTTTTTATTTTATTTTTTATGTGTATGAATGTACTGTCTGCATGTAGGTTTGTGCACCAGTGTCTGCGCAAAGCCGCAGAGGTCAGAAGAGGGTGTCGAATTCCCCTGGAAATGGAGTTAAAGACAGTTCTCAGCTGCCATGTGGGTGCTGGGGATAGAAGCCGGGTCCCCTGCAAGAGCAGTCAGTCGGTGCTCTTAACCGCTAGGCCATCTCTTCCAGCCCCTCGTGTTCTCATTTCTGACCACTTCTCTCAGGCTGTGGAAGAACTGGGAGGTTCTTGGGTCATATAAATCAGGGAATTCTGCCATTTTGTAACTTTTTGCAAGCACTGTTCCCTCCATCCAGAACTTTCTTCAATTTTCTCTCCTCTCCTGCCAGAAAATTCCAACTGAATAATTTCTGTTTCTCTCTTGGTCTCAACATTTCCTTCATTCATCACCCCCCCCATGACTAAGTACTTTGACCCTTTCCTCAGTGCACCCAGGACTTAACACTTAGCAAACATTATCCTTCCCTCCTTCATTCCCTCCATTCCTTCTTTTTTACAGGTTCTCATGTACCCTAGTGTAGCCTCCAATTCATTATACAGCTGCAGGTGACCTTGAACTCCTAAACCCTCTGTCTCCACCTCCCAAGTGCTGGGATTACAGACCTGGGCCACTGTGCCCAGTTTCTGTGTGCTAAGGATCAAACCTAGGGTTTGATCCTTAGGGAATGGGAAGCAAGAACTCTGCCAACTGAGCCAATTCCTAGGCCCTACATTAGCTCCCTTTCTTGCTTCATTTTTGCAGGTGCCACCCCCCCCCCAGGTAGATATTATGGTCCCATTTTAAAATGGAGAAACTGGGACATATAGATGTTACTTGCCCAAAACCCAAGATGGAACCAGGTTGGATGAAGTGGTTTCAGCCTTTAATCACAGCACTTGGAAGGCAGAGGCATGCAGATCTCTATGAGTTCAAGGCTAGCCTACTTTGCATAATGAGACCTTGTTTCAAAGAGAGACAAGGACAGAGAAAGGAAACCGTACTGAGCTTGACTTGCACCAAGATTTAGATGCCAAGTCATACCTGCTCACAAAGCGCAAAAGAAATTTAGTGGCCCATAGCCAACATTTCATAAAGAAATAGATGTGGGCTGGAGAAATGGCCTAGTGGTTGAGGGTGCCAACTGCTCTTGCAGAGGACCAGGGTTCGATCCCCAGCACCCACATGGCGGCTGAGAACTGTCTTTGGCTCCAGTTTCAGGGGAGTCTGACGCCCTCTTCTGACCTCTGTGGCATTGCATGACACGGGTGCACAGACCTGCATGCAGACAGTACATTCATACACATAATAAAAAAAAATCTTAAAAAAAAATAAAAAAATTTAAAAATAAAATAAAATTATACACTGTTGCATCCCACAGAAGAAATCATTCTTCCAAGGCATTTTTTTCTGTAATTACACCACCACACAAAGCACATCACACCCCAAACCAAAAAAGAGTAAAAACCAAAAACGAACAAAGCACATCACATACACTACCACACCATCACACATACATCACCACATACACAAGCATGCACATACAACCACACCATCACTTACGACATTACACCACGGCTGGGCAGGGTGGCACACGCCTTTAATCCCAGCACTCAGGAGGCAGAGGCAGGCATATCTTTGTGAGTTCAAGGCCAGCCTGGTCCACATAATGAATTCCAGGACAGCTGGAGCTACAGGGAGACCCTGTCTCGAAAAGACAAAAAAAAAGACACACACACAAAAAAGCATGTACACAAACTATACCATCACACACACACACACACACACACATACACACACATGCATGTGCACACCCTCACACAATCACACCATCACATACACCTCAGTGCCCTTAACACACAGTCTACAACCAGATACAACCACATTCACACAACTAAATACCACTTTTCTAGCTTTTTCCCAGTCAAATGTAATGAAGCCATTTTGCCAACTAGATCTTGGCCTACATCTCTACTTTATAGGCTGCACCATATTTTTGTAGGAATGAACCAAAATTTGTGTTTAAAATATAAATGGTAGGGTATGGCGGCCCCCGCCTTTAATCCCAGCCCTGGGAAAGCAGAGCCAGGTGGATCTCTGTGAGTTTGAGGCCAGCCTAGTCTACCTAGCAAGTTTCAGGCCAGCCAGAGCTATAGACTGAGACATGTGTCAAGTATATATAAATATATATACATATATCATATGTAATAAATGATAAGGGCTGGAGAGATGGCTCAGCAGTTAAATACTTGCTGTTAAAGGTTAACATTCATGTGGCTTAGGCTGCCTGGGCTCACCATGTAGCTGCTCGAGCTTCTGCTCTACCCTCCTGGCTCTACCTCCCGGGTGATAGGATTACAGTGTATACCACCAAATGCAGTTTGTGTGTGTGGTGTGTGGGACGGAACTCCAGGCTGTGCTCATGCTGCACGGTTGTGAGTACGGTGCTCACTGAACCACAGCCCTGGTGCCCATGGTGACATTTGGAGTCAATTGGTTCTTTGTGGTGGTGCTGATCAGAGTGGGTAGGACCATTAAAAGCATCTGTGAAACCTGTGCAAATGTCATCAGGCACTGTCATGTGCTCTAGGAGGTAGGACCCAAGAGGCAGAAGTATTAACTAGTGATCAGGAGTAGTGACACATGCCCATTTGGCCCTCGGCAGGGGGATCACAAGTTCAAGGCTAGCCTGAAGTACGCAGGCAACCCTTTGTCAAAACAAACCTGAATGCCGGGCATGGTGGAGCACGCCTTTAATCTAGCACTTGGGAGGCAGAGGCAGGTGGATCTCTGTGAGTTCAAGTCCAGCCTGGTCTACAGAGCCAGCTCCAGGCCAGCTGGGACTAAAGGGAGACCCTGTCTCGAAAAGACAAAAAAAAGACACACACACAAAAAAGCATGTACACAAACTATACCATCACACACACACACACACACACACACACATACACACACATGCATGTGCACACCCTCACACAATCACACCATCACATACACCTCAGTGCCCTTAACACACAGTCTACAACCAGATACAACCACATTCACACAACTAAATACCACTTTTCTAGCTTTTTCCCAGTCAAATGTAATGAAGCCATTTTGCCAACTAGATCTTGGCCTACATCTCTACTTTATAGGCTGCACCATATTTTTGTAGGAATGAACCAAAATTTGTGTTTAAAATATAAATGGTAGGGTATGGCGGCCCCCGCCTTTAATCCCAGCCCTGGGAAAGCAGAGCCAGGTGGATCTCTGTGAGTTTGAGGCCAGCCTAGTCTACCTAGCAAGTTTCAGGCCAGCCAGAGCTATAGACTGAGACATGTGTCAAGTATATATAAATATATATACATATATCATATGTAATAAATGATAAGGGCTGGAGAGATGGCTCAGCAGTTAAATACTTGCTGTTAAAGGTTAACATTCATGTGGCTTAGGCTGCCTGGGCTCACCATGTAGCTGCTCGAGCTTCTGCTCTACCCTCCTGGCTCTACCTCCCGGGTGATAGGATTACAGTGTATACCACCAAATGCAGTTTGTGTGTGTGGTGTGTGGGACGGAACTCCAGGCTGTGCTCATGCTGCACGGTTGTGAGTACGGTGCTCACTGAACCACAGCCCTGGTGCCCATGGTGACATTTGGAGTCAATTGGTTCTTTGTGGTGGTGCTGATCAGAGTGGGTAGGACCATTAAAAGCATCTGTGAAACCTGTGCAAATGTCATCAGGCACTGTCATGTGCTCTAGGAGGTAGGACCCAAGAGGCAGAAGTATTAACTAGTGATCAGGAGTAGTGACACATGCCCATTTGGCCCTCGGCAGGGGGATCACAAGTTCAAGGCTAGCCTGAAGTACGCAGGCAACCCTTTGTCAAAACAAACCTGAATGCCGGGCATGGTGGAGCACGCCTTTAATCTAGCACTTGGGAGGCAGAGGCAGGTGGATCTCTGTGAGTTCAAGTCCAGCCTGGTCTACAGAGCCAGCTCCAGGCCAGCTGGGACTAAAGGGAGACCCTGTCTCAAAAAGACCAAAATAAATAAATAAATAAATAAATAAATAAATAAATAAATAAAATAAAAAAAGAAACAACATTGTAAAAAAAAAAAATCTTAATCCGGGCATGGTGGTGCACGCCTTTAATCCTAGCACTCAGGAGGCAGAGGCAGGCGGATCTTTGTGAGTTCAAGGCCAGCCTGGTCTACAGAGTGAGTTCCAGGACAGCTGGGGCTACAGGGAGACCCTGTCTCGAAAAGACAAAAAAAAAATTCTTAATTTATATATTGAACAATGTATGCTTTTTGGGTATGGTGGTGCATGCCTTTAATCCCAGCACTTGAGAGACAGAGGCAGGCAGATTCTTGTGGGTTCAAGGCCAGCCTGGTCTATGTATAGAGTTCTAGACTAGCCAGGGCAATACAGTGAAACTCTGTCTTGAAAATTATATATATGCAAATAAATATAACAAACTATAATTATAAATGAATCCGGGAACATATACATATGTGTAAATAAATGCACAGAAACTCAGAGAATAGCCGTCTGTGCTTCTATCTGGAAAGTACTGATGAAGACAGTCTAAAAGTTAAAAAACATAATAAAAAGCCACATACAGCAAAGGGAAAACTTATGTAAACAAAAGGCCATTCAATATCCGAGCTACAGTGGCGTGGTGTCTAATTTCTATGGAAGCAAAATGTGGCCCAGATGGGGTTTGGATGAGCTGGCTCTCCAGAGAAATGTGTGTGTGCGTGTGTGTGTGTGTGTGTGTGTGTGTGTGTGTGTGTGTGCTTGTGAGTGTCTTTGCATGTATGTGTATGTGTGTTGAATGTGTGTATGTGTGTGTTTGTGGCATATGTGCATGTTTGTGAGTATATATGTGTGTGTATGTGTGTTGAATGTGTGTATGTGTGTGTTTGTGAGTGCGTTCACATATGTGCATGTTTGTGAGTATATATGCATGTGTATGTGCAGGTTAGCAGGTTGGGGAGGAGGAGACAGCCAAAGTCACATCATGGCCGTGGACCTGCTGGTGCTATCTTTAAATTCATGACTTCTATAAACCCAGATGTGGTGGTGTGCATCTTTAATCCCAGCACTCAGGAGTCAGAGACAGGAAGATCTGTGTAAGTTCAAGCATCTTTGTGAGTACAAGGCCAGCCCTGTCTACATACCAAGTTCCAGGCCAGCTGGGGCTACAGACAGACTCTGTCTCAAAAAGACCAAAAGGAAAAAAAAAAAGATTTACTTATGAACTTATTTATTTTAAATATTTTATTTATTATTTTTCATGTGTATCAGTGTATTGGCTGCATGACTGTGTGCGCACTGCCCTCGGAGTCAGATTAAGGTGTTAGATCTCCTGGAACTGGAGTTATGAACATTTGTTAGCCAACATGTGGGTGCTGGGAATTGAACCTGGGTCCTCTGCAAGAGCAACCAATGCTCTTAATTACTATTATTATTATTATTATTATTATTATTGGTGTTTTTGAGACAGGGTCTCCCTTTAGTCTCAGCTGGCCTGGAACTCTCTCATTAGACCAGGCTGGTCTTGAACTCACAGAGATCTGCCTGCCTCTGCCTCCCAAGTGCTAGGATTAAAGCCATGTGCCACCTCGCCTGGCCAGTGCTCTTAATTATTAAGCCATCTCTGCAGCTCCCAAATTTATTTATTTTTATTTTATTTGTACTTAGGAAAGGGTGTCAGATCCCCTGGAACTGGAGTTACAGATGGTTGTTAGCTGCTGTGTGGGTGCTGTGTGGGTACTGTGTATTGAACCCTGGTCCTTTTCTTTTTTTTTTAATTTAATTTATTTTTGTATGGGTATGAATGTACTGCTGCATGTAGGCTTGTGCACCCGTGTCGTGCAATGCCTCAGAGGTCAGAAGAGGGTCTCGGATTCCCCTGGAACTGGAGTGCTCCTGGAATTGGAGTTACAGACGGTCTTCCATGTGGGTGCTGGGGATCGAACCCGGGTCCTCTGCAAGAGCATTCGGTGCTCTTAACTGCTAGGCTATCTCTCCAGCCCCCAAACCCTGGTCCTTTTCAAGAGCACCCAGTGCTGTTAAGCTATCTCTCCGCCCTACGTTCACATGTTTCTCAAATCTTCCTATTTACACTGACTAGAGAGAATGGAAAATAAATTTAACCCCCCTTTTTTTTTTTTTGGTTTTTTCGAGACAGGGTCTCCCTGTAGCCCCAGCTGTCCTGGAACTCACACTGTAGACCAGGCTGGCCTTGAACTCACAAAGATCTGACCCTGCCTGCAGGGACATGTAACGACAGGTACCCAAGGGAGACCCCAAAACCTGTAAGATAAGCGAGAGAGAGAAACGAGACCAGGCAAGCTCTTTGTCGAGGTCTCTTTTATTGTAGGGTAAACGTACAATTTATAGGGCAGTTAGGCGGGAAGAAGGGAGGAGGTAGGGGGTAACTCTTGTAAAAAGTTAAAAGTTTATCAAGCGGGCTGCTGCACCAGCAGAAACTGTTTGCTTGCGATAAGCTTCCTCCGAGGGCTGCTGCACCAGCAGAAACTGTTTGCTTGGGATAAGTTTCCTCCGGAACATCAGGTGTGCAGGCAGGAAGCTTCTCTGCACTCCTGCACTTTTAGGGAACAGCTCTGAAGCTATTTCAGAGTTAACCCTTTATGAGCAGGCTTACAGCTCCTCACAAAGATCCACCTGCCTCTGCCTCCCAAGTGCTAGGATTAAAGAAGTGCGCCACCACGCCCGGCAAATTTAACCCTTTTTTTTTTAAATTAATTTTATTTATTTCTGTATGTATATGAATGTACTGCCTGCATGCAAGTCTGTGCACCCGTGTAGTGCAACGCCGCGGAGGTCAGAAGAGGGTCTCAGATTCTCCTGGAGCTGGAGTTCTCCTGAAATTGGAGTTTCAGACGGCTCTCCGCTGCCATGTGGGTGCTGGGGATCGAACCTGGGTCCTCTGTAAGAGCAGTCAGTGCTCTTAACCGCTAGGCCATCTCTCCAGCCCCAAATTTAACCCTTTTTTACAAAAGTAATGTAAGCTGGTGTTTTAGCTAGGCCTATGAGAGTCTAAATGTAATCACGCTTGAAGAAAATAGGGGCTGGCTGGAGAGATGGCTCAGCTCACTGGCTGCTCTTGCAAAGGATCCAGTTCAGTTCCCAGATGCACATGGTGGCTTACAACCATCTATAACTAACTCCCGGTTCCAGGGGATCTGACACCCACTTCTGACCTCCACAGGCATTGAATATGTAAGTATACTTAATACACACGCATGCAATACACTCATACACATAAGATAAAATTAATAGATAAAATATTTAAAAAGATTAAAGAAAATAGCATAACAAATGAAAAATCCTTGGGTTATTTTATTTTATTTTTTGGTTTTTGTAGACAAGGCCTCATTATGTAGTTGTGACTGACCTGGAACTTGTCAGACATGCCCCTGCCTCTCGGGATTGAAGGGGTGCACCACCAAGCCCTGCTTGCTTGCTTTCTTTCTTTCTTTCTTTCTTTCTTTCTTTCTTTCTTTCTTTCTTTCTTTCTTTGTAGTAGTAGTAGTAGATACATTTTTTGGTGTTTTTGAGATAGGGTCTCCTTGTAGCCCCAGCTAGCCTGGAACTTGCTCTGTAGATCAGGCTGTCTTTGAATTCACAGAGATCTGCTTGCCTCTGCCTGAGTGCTGGGACTAAAGGCGTGGGCCACCACACCCAGTTTTTCATTATTTTTATTTTATGTATATGAGTGTATTGCCTGTATGTAAGTAGGTGTACCACATGTGTGCAATGGCTAAGGTGGCCCCAGAGGAGGCAGTCAGATCCCTCGGAACTGGCATTACTGACAGTTGTTAGTTGCCATGTGAGTGCTGGGAACTGAACCCTTGAGTTATTTTATTGAGATAAGGTCTCCTGTGTCCCAGGCTGGCCTTGAACTTGCTATGAGTTAGAGGTGACCATTAACTCCTGATCTTCTTGCCTCCACTCCTCAAATGGTGGTGTTCCAGACCTGAGCCATCATGCTAAGTTCTTTGTGGTGCTAGAGATCGATCCCAGGAGTTTGTGTATGTTAGACAAGACTTCTAATATCTGAGCTACATCTCCAGCACCCAAAAGTATTTCATTTTTTTTTTTTTCCAGACAGGTTCTCCCTGTAGCTCCTGCTGTCCTGGAACTCACTATGTAGATCAGGCTGGCCTCTGTCTCCAGAGTGCTAGGATTAAAGGCTTGTGCCACCAAGCCCAGCCCAAAAGGTTTTTTTTTTTTTTT
>VZQC01011179.1:104969-126174 GCA_009823505.1 Rhizomys pruinosus | reverse complement strand
AAAAAAAAAAAAAAAAAAAAAAAAAAAGCCTCTGTAAGCCGGCATGGTGTTACGCACCTGCAATTGCAGGAAACTGAGGCAGGAGGATCACTGTTAGTAAAAGCTAGTCCTTTCTGCAACAGTGAGTTCCAGGCCAGGACTACCCAGTGAGACCTTCAGCAAACAAAGAACAGCAACAACAACAACAAAATTTATGGAAGTTATGCCAGGCATGGTGACACATGCCTGTGATCCCAGCCCTCCAGAGGTCGAGGCAGGCAGATAGATCTCTGTGAGACTGAAGCCAGCCTGGTCTACCTAGTGAGTTCTAGGCCAGACAGAGCTACAAAGTGAGACTCTGTCTTAAAAAAAAAAATAAAAGGCTAAACTGCAAGAATGTTAAGAAGGTTTTATTTTTTAAAATATTTTATCTATATTTTATGTGTATATGTGTTTTGCTGTGTTCTGAACCTGCATGTATGTAAATGTACCTGATGTGTGCAATGCCCACAGAGGCCAGTAGAGGGCATTGGATCCCTTGGAACTGGCTCACAGACAGTTAGCCATGGTGTGGTGCTAGGAACTGAATAAAGGACCTCTGCAAGCAACCGCTGAGCCATCTCTCCAGCCTCTTTTTTTATATTTTTGATTCAAGGTCTTACTATGGAGCCTTGGATGGCCTGGAACCTTCTATCTTGCTATGTAAACCAAGTTGGCCTTGAACTCACAGAGATTTGCCTGCCTTTGGTTCCTGAGTGCTGCGTGGTCCAGCTTAAGCAGCATTTTTATAATGTGTTTAAAAGAGAATATTTGCTTTTTTGTGTTCCTTTAATATTCCACCCTTTTTTTTTTTTTAAAGAATAGTATTTAAGGGGGCTGGAGAGATAGCCTAGCGGTTAAGAGCGCCGACCGCTCTTACAGAGGACGCCGGTTCGATCCCCAGCACCCACATGGCGGCTAAACACCGTCTGAAACTCCAATTCCAGGAGAACTCCAGTTCCAGGGGAATCCGATACCCTCTTCTGACCTCCGCGGCGTTGCACGACACGGGTGCACAAACTTGCATGCAGACAGTACATTCATACACATACAGAAATAAATAAAATTAAAAAAAAAAAAAAAGAATAGTATTTAAGCAGTTTCCAAGTTGTTAATTAGGGTACGATAGGTTATTTCCCATGTAGGGACCACTCAAATCTGACAAGGCAGTGCTTCTCAGAGCGAGCCAAAGTCCTTTGGTTTTGCTTTCATCCAGGAAGCAGAACCTTGGGCTTTTTATTTCAACGGCTTAAAACAGGAGCGTATGTTTCCGGGAGTAATTAGCTCCTGTTTAATACAAGGTCCCCGCAGGCTGGAAGGGTTGTTGGTCCGAATTGCTAACAGGCAAAGCAGTGAAAAATAGCGAAGCCTTAGCAGATAGCATAAATAGTGGATGTGACCTCTGAAGGTCAGCCAAGAACTAAATAATTCGGTCCCAGCACTGACTGATTTAAGTTCATGCAGTCCCAATTTCCTTTCCGCGCGTGCCTACTGACCAGAGTCTTAGGAGAGGGGACCGGCTGGATAGAACTTTAGTACATGTGGGTGGTTTCAAGGAGGAAAAAAAAAAAAAAGCCAGAAGTATTTCAGGAGCCAAATGAAATTATTCAAACGGAATGCCAGTGTGGTCCTCTCGGACCTGGCTTTGTTGCTCTAAGAATGATTTATGAAGGCAACACCCGGCCGAATCCGTAATTAACTATGGAAGCATTTTGAATGCCTGGGTCCCCACATTTCTCCCTCTGGCTAGCTTCTGAGAGTATACTCTTATGTAAATGGAACATTGGGGGCAACATCTTTGATTTGCTCAAGTAAATGAAAAGCTTTTCTCTTTTAAAATATGAGTGAAATGGATAGCTTGCAGTTGCCAGATTCCCACCCAGTTCTTCTTTATTGTACAGTTCTCCCCCGCCACACCCAATACTTTAGTCTTTTAATTTTCCACACACAGCTGTTTGTACAGCCTCCCCTGGATAATGGTAATTTGTTCTAATTCATATTTTAGGGAAGATTTCTGTATCCAGTTTTGATTAGGAAAACATTTCTTTGGGCCATCCTGCAGCCACTTTAAGACCCGGGGCGGGGAATGAGGCCTCAGTGCCAAACAAATTTGCCACAAATCATTACACAAAAGAACAGCAGGACCTGAGCGCCCCCATTCATCCCGGGTTTGTTTGGGAAACTCCACCCCCCCTGCTATGTTCAATATCTAATTGGCATTCTGACCCTTCAAATGACTCAACAGCTGCGACTGGGATGCATCTTGGAGACCCCTTTGTTCTCTTACAGGGGAGTTCAAGGGGCTCTCCAGGGGGGCACAGGACTCACAGTCCATTGTGCCCTGGGCCAGAGCGGAGCTGACACAAAACTTTTGCTGGCCAATAAAGAAAATGTAGCCACCTCCATGGTCCTATCAAACTGTATTCTACTGATTTCAACATTAGGGATGGCCGTGGACAGGACAGTGAACACATACATCAGTTATGCTTCTCCTCTTTATCAGGATTTTAAAATTATACATAACAATGGGCTTCATTATGACGTTTTCATACATGTATATAACATATTTTGATCACATTTACCCCCCCAACCATAGCCCTCTCTTGTCTCTCTCCATTCCCAGGGTCCCCTGCTCTTCCCAACTATCCCACAATACTTTTGTGTTTTTTCTTACTAATAGTTTTTGTGACCCAATGAGTTTCATTAGAGTGCTTCCAGAAGGGTGAATGCGGGGTCTTTCGTGGGACCATGGGCACCTTGCCAATGATTATGCCACTGACGAAAATATTCCCCCCTTCCCCTGTAGCTATTACTGCCAAGAGCTCTTGGGGAAGAATAGTTTCACTTTTGGGGGGATCTTTTTGAGGCAGGATCTCCCTGTATCCCCAGCTTGCCTGGAGCTTGCTATATAGAACAGATCGGCCTTAATCTCACAGATATCTGCCTGCCTCTGCCTCCTGAGTGCTGGGATTAAAGGTATGCACTACTTCCCCCAGCTCAGTTTTACTTAAAAACTTTTTTCAAAAAATTTATTATTTACTTTTAATTATGTGTCTGTGCTTGTGCATGCAGTGTCTGCAGAGGTCAGAAGAGGACGTCAGATTACCTGGAACTGGAGTTATGGACTTTTTTCAGCCACTACATTGATGCTAGGAGCTGAACCCCTGAACCTAGGTTCTCTGAAAGGGCACCCAGTGCTCTTAACTGCTGAGCCATCTCTCCAGCAGAGTTTCCAGGCCTTTTTTTTTTTTTTTGTCTTTTTGAGACAGGGTCTCCCTGTAGCCCAGCTGGCTTAGAACTCACTCACTATGTAACCAGGACTTTGGACCTTGAACTCAACAAGAATCTGCCTGCCTCGGTTCCCTAAGTGCTGTATTAAGGCATGTGTCACCATGATGCCCAGCACTTTTTTTTTTTTTTGTTTGGTGCTTTGAGACAGGGCTCCTGTAGCCCCAGCTGGCCTGGAACTCACTTTGTAGACCAGGATGGCCTTGAACTCACAGAGATCTGCCTGCGTCTGCCTTCTGAGTGCTGGGATTAAAGGTGTGCATCACCACACCCGGCCCCACAGTTTTGGTTTTTTTTTTTTTTCTAATAATTTTATTTATTTCTGTATGTGTATGAATATAATGTTCTGCATGCAAGTCGTGTGCACCCGTGTGGTGCAATGCCGCGGAGGTCAGAAAAGGGTCTCGCGGTTCCTCCCTGGAAACTGGAGTTCTCCTGGAATTGGAGTGTTCAGATGGTTTCTCGGCGCCATGTGGGTGCTGGGTGACAACCTGGGTCCTCTGTAAGAGCGGTCGGCGCTCTTAACCGCTAGGCCATCTCTCCAGCCCGCAACAGTTTTGGGTTTTAGTTTATTTATTATTTTATTTTATTTTTTTAATTTTTTATTAATTTTTTATTTATTTCGTATGTGTATGAATGTACGTCTGCATATGCAGTTTTGTGCACTCTTGTCGTGCAATGCCGCGGAGGTCAGAAGAGGGTGTCGGATTCCCCTGGAAACGGGAGTTCTCCTGGAACTGGAGTTTCAGACGGTTCTGGCCGCCACTGTGGGTGCTGGGGATCGAACCGGGGTCCTCTGTACAGAAGCGGTCGGCGCTCTTAACCGCTAGGCCATCTCTCCAGCCCACAGTTTTGGTTTTAATTAGCCACTCGAAGCTGCCACCCAGATATCTAGTCTCACTTTGATTTTTGTGCTTGCCTTCTCATGCCTGACATCCTTGGTTGTCTATAACTATGCAGTAACAAATGTGCTAAGTCTCTTCTCCTAATATGGATTCTGCAGATGGAAACGGAGACGGTGAGGAGCAGGAGGCTATGAACCCAGGACAATAGTGATTGCAAAAAATACAGACTGTGTCCGGCGTGGTGGTGCACGCCTTTAATCCTAGCACTTGGGAGGCAGAGGCAGGTGAATCTTTGTGAGTTCAAGGCCAGTTTGGTCTACAGAGCGAGTTCCAGCCAGTGGGGCTACAGGGAGCCCGTGTCCTCTCGAAAAGACCAAAAAAAAAAAAAAAAAAAAAAAAAGATACCACGACTGTACCTGGCAAATCTCATGTAAGAAAAGAGAAGCCGATGAGTGAATTTGTGACACATATTCATTTCTAAGACACAGCCTTCTATCTGAGACCTGAAAACCTGAAGTTGCATACACCTTTAATCTTCCCATTCGAAAGGCTGAGGCAGTTGGATCTCTGTGACATGGAGACTAGACTGGTCTATGTAGTGAGTTCCAGACCAGCCAGAGCTGGCTGGGCATGGTAGCACATGCGTTTAATCCTAGCACTTGGGAGGCAGAGGCAGGTGGATCTCTAAGAGTTTAAGGCCAGCACTGGTTTACATAGCCCATTTCCTGGCAGCTGGGGCAACAGGGGAGACTCGTGTCCCCTTCGAAAAAGACAGGGAAAAAAAAAAAAAAAAGAAAAAAGACCCTGGTCTTGAAAAAAAAAAAATCCATGCAACTGGGCTGGGCTGGGGGTCGAGGCTACTCTGTAACCCCATCAGTGGAGAGGCTACAGCAGGGAATTAGAAGACAGCTGGAACTGTGTAAGGGGACACTAGTCTGCCAGAAGAAAAAGAAAGGATAATGGGAGGCAATAAATTGGGTGGCTCATGGATAAGAAATGTGATGTGTACTAATCATGTGTGTACAGTGCACAGTGTGCAGATGGTGTGCATGGGCCAGGGACAATTCTTGGGACTACCAAGACACTGCCCACTTTGTTTTTTGAGACAGGTCCTCTTTACCCACCTGGAGCTCACACAAGAGGCCAGGCTGGCCAGCTTCTGTCGTCATTTCCCCAGTGCTGGGAATATAAGTGCATGCACCACCTGTCTAATGTGGGTTCTGGAGGTCAAACACCAGGGCCCGTGTTTGCAAGGAAAGTACTTTATAGACTGAGCTGTCCCCTGAGCTGCTGCCTGCGAGTATTTTAGCACAGTTCTGTGGGTGAGGTGATCGATTTACATCTCTGAAGTGTTCCTGGGAAACGTTGCCACCAAGCCCAGCTGTTTTTCTTCTCCATGTGACCTGTGTTCATGGAGTGCAGTCTAATGGTTTTCAGTTTCGATGTGGATCTAAGGAAGTTCTCAGCTCTTGCTATCTGCTGGGATGTGTTCCGTGAGCCACAAGTCAAAATCATGCCATTGGACCACTGGCTTCCTCTAGTTTATTTGATAGTTTGGCCTAGGGGCTATAGAAAAATATTTCATTCAACTTCTTGGAAACAATGAAAAGACCCTCAAGAGAGCAGACTGAGACAGAGTTTCTTTTCCAAGTGTCAGCTGAATTTCTCCCAGTAATATCTGCTCTTGAAAGTTACCTTGAGTTCTGGAAACTTCTGGAAGTTTCTATGGTTCAACTGCTAATAGAATAGGTCTCAAGAGTCTCCAACTAGGAGTTTAAAGCACCTTTACAAAAAGATCAGTTTACTGACTTGTCTTTTTGGGGTTTGAATGGCTATGAAGGGCCTTGCAGTGTTCTGGTTAAAATCTCTCTGTTCTTGGGGCTGGAGAAGCATGACCTAGGTGAAGAACGCCGACGCGTCTTGCGGGAGGACCCAGGTTTGATCCCCAGCCCCCACAGGCGGCTGAGACCATCTGTCCACTAGCCTCCAATTCCAGGAGAACTTCCAGTTTCCAGGGGAATCTGACACCCCTCTTCACCTCCAGGCATTTGCAAGACAATGGGTTGCAAAACCTACATGCAGACAATGACATTCATACAGATAAAAAAATAAATAAATAAAAAAAAATAAAAACCTCTCTGTTCTCAAGCCGGGCGTGGGTGACGCACAGCCGTTATCCTAGCACTTGGGAGGCAAGGCAGGTGGATCTTTGTGAGTTTCAAGGCCAGCCTGGTCTACAGAGGTGTTCCATGGACAGCTGGGAACTTACAGGGAGACCGCTGTCCTCAAAAAGACAAAAAAAAAAAAAACTCCTGTTCTCCTCCCCTCTCTCTCTCTCTCTCTCCCCCCTTTTCCCTCCTCTCTCTTCCTTTTTTTGAGACAAGGTCTCCACTAGTGTGGGTTCTGGGAACAAACTCAGGTTGTCAATGTCTGTGCAGCAAGTGTTTTATCTGCTAAGTCCCCTCACTGGCCCATCCATAAGATTATTTTATTTCGTATTTTTATTTTTTAGCTTATTGAGACAAAAGCTTGGCCTGTAGCCCCCTTGATCCAGGGTGGCCTCGAACTTATGGCCCTCCTTCCTGCCTTAGTTTCTTATAGGCTTGCCCCACTGTACCTGCTCTCCATTTGTTTTTTTAAGATTTTTATTATTTGGGTCTTTTTGAGTCCAGGGTCTCCCTTATCCCAGCTGTTCCTGGAACTCGCTCTGGAAGAAGACAGGTGGGCCCTGAACTCACAAAGATCCACCTGCCTCTGCCTCCCAGTGCTAGGAATTAAAGGCATGCACCACCCACCCAGCTATTTTATTTATTTATGTTATTTATTTATTTATATTTATATATTGTTTTATGTTGAGACCGGGTCTCCCCCTATAGCCCCAGCTTGGCCTGAAACTTCCTAGAGTAGACCAGTGTGGCTTAATTTACAGAGATCCCCTGCCTCTGCTCCCGATTGCCTAAGAGTAAAGGCATGCACCACCACGCCAGGCTTAAGAATGGTTCTTAGCTTTTATGTGGTGCTGGAATTGAACCTGGTCCTTTGCAAGAGCAGTTCCACGCTCTTAACCACTGAAGCATCTCTCCAGCCCCCAAGATTTAATTTATTTTATTTTATGTGGTATGAGTGTTTCGCAATTGTGAAATGCATCATGTCACAGTGATGTATGCTAGAAGATCCAAGAAAGGGTGTTGGATTCCCCTAAAAGGCTGAAGTTACAGGTGGTGTGTGAGCTACACTCGTGTGGCTGTGGAGAACTCAACCAGATCCCCTGTGAGAGCAGACAGAGCTCTTAACGCACTAAGACCTCTTCGCATCCCTCTACAATATTTATATATAGCTGTCTGTCTGTCTGTCTTCCTGTCTAGTTCTATCACATCTATCTACTCAGTCTATCTATCATCATTTTATATTTTTGGTCTTCCTGTGCCCCAGCTGGCTTGAACACACTTGCTAGACCAGCTGGGCCTTGATCTTCAGAAGATGTCCACCTGCCTTCTGCCTCTCAAGTGCTGAGATCAACAGGCGTGTGCCAACTATGCTCCTGCTACGTAAGTATTTTCAATTTTTTTAAATTTTGTTTCTCTGTATGTGTATGAATGTTACTTGTATGCATTAAGGTTTGTGCACGTGCCGTTTGTGGAATGCCTTCCGAGGTCAGAAGGGGGTGTTGGAATGCTCCCTGGAACCTGGAAGTTCTTCCTGAATTGGAGTTTCAGACGTGTTTTACAGCCGCCAGTGGGTGCTGGGGATACGAACCCGGGTCCTCTGTAGAGCAGTCAGCGACTCACACCACTAGGCCATCTCTCCAGCCCCTAGAGGAAATGTTTAAATTATTTTTTTTATTTTTTATTTAATTTATGTACATGAAATGAGCTGGTCTGGCATGCAGGTCTGGTCACCATTGTGCTGATGCCTGGAGGTTCAGAAAGAGGGTCCCGGATTCCCTGGAACTGGCGTTCACATCTCCTGGAATTGGAGTTTCAAGACGGTTCTCGGGCCGCAGGGTGCTGGGGATCGAACCCACGGGTCCTGCTTTAAGAGCGGTTGGCATCTGTAACCGCGTAGGCCATCTCTCCAGCCCCTTGAGTTTTATTTTTATTTATGTGTATGTTGTGTATGCTAAGTGTTTGTGTGGTGCCTTAGAGGTAGAAGAAGGGGTGGATCCCATGGTGGTTTGATTGAACAGTGTTTCACACAGGCTCAAAATATTTGAACACTTGGTATACGGTGGCCAACGGTTTCCAGTTGGCGGCGGCTCTCTGGGATGGTTTGTGAATCAAGGGAGGTGTGGCCTTGCTGGAGGAAGCACATTCAACTGGGGACAGGCTTTGAGAATCATAGCCTGACCCACTTCACTTCACTCTCGATGCTTCCTGTTTACTGTTGGAGAAATGAGCTCAGCTTCTTGTGGCAGCCATTACACCTGCTGCTGGCTGCCATGATGGATTCTCATCTCTGGAGCTGTGAGCCAAATCGACTCTGCCTTCTACAAGTGCCTTGGCATTCTGGCGTTTCCTTTTTCTTTTCTTTTTTTTCGTTTTTCTCTTCCTTTCGTTTTTTTTTTTTTTTTTTTGGTTTTTTTATATGGGTCTCCCTGATAGCCGCTGGCCTAGTCATAAGCCATACTCACAGAGTTCTCCTGCCTCTGCCTCCCCGAGTGCTGTGATTAAAGGGTGTGCACCACCACAGCTGGCAGTCATGGTGTTTTCATAGCAACAGAAAAGTAATTAATAGAGATCTCTCTGGAGGTGGATGATAGGTGGTTATGAAACCAGCCAGCATGGTGATGGAAACTAAACCTGGGTTTCCTGGAAGAGCAGCAAGGGCTTCTCCCTCACTGGGCCATGCTCTCCAGGCATGGTCAGTGATATTCAAAGAACAAACAAACAGCAACAATAACAACAAACAGGCTCAGGCTAAGCATTTGTCGCTTAGTGGCAAAACACATGGTGAGCCTGTGTGAAGCCCAGGTTCATTCTAACAGCATGCTCAAAAAAACCATCCAACAACCCAAAATGACTCCCCTGTTCATTCAGGAAGATTATCTCCCAAGCAGTGCTGCAGTCACTTCCTACAAAGGGCACAAGGATTTCTTGACTTCTAACGCCCAGTCCTTCTTCCAACAACTCTGACAACTCAGAATGTCTTCTTCAACCTGGATATATGGGGATCAAGTCCAAAGCAGGTCACCAGCGCATTTGGTTGTTATCTGAGCCCTTCCGTGTAAGAACTCACGGAGGAAACTGTGTAATTCCCTCGGCCAACTTCTCTGGACCCCAAGCAAGAAGACAAAACAAAGCAAACTGAAAATCCCAACGCAATTTTTAATCAGTGTTATCTAAGAGAAAGGGTGGCAAGCCAGAGGCCCCAAAAACAGCTGTGGAAGGGATGTTGGGAAGGGTGGGGCCAGCCTGCAGCAGAAGCCTCCCTTTGGCTACCAGGCTGGCCTCCAGGTGCTGGGTCCCCAAAAAAACCCCCCTTCAGTCCATTGTTTATTGCCCTGGGGAGCAGGGAACTAATCCCCTGTCAGTCAGAGCAGGGATGCGCTGGGAGACAGGCCTGCAGAGCTTCCATGTCTGCAGGCATCTTTGATACACTTTATCTCCCCTTATCCCTATAGACGCACCGTGACGCTCTGCCAGTCACAGGAGCTTTAGCGTCTACATCCAGGAACCGACACCCCTGACTTGGATGGGAAACGGGAAATTTTCTATTCTTCGACGGAAATCATTGTTGATCCAGTAAGACCTTTGTCAGGAAATCAAATGTCAAACCAACAGTGCTTCGAATCCTGGATACTGCACTTTGGCCATTATTTGTCTGCAAATAGGTCCACTGGCAAAAGTGGGGAGTTCAGGGACTGGAGGAGATGGCTCAGTGGTTAAGACCACCGACTGGTCTTGCAGAGGACCTGGGTTCTGTGTGTTCAAAATTCTCCACAACCAATGGCGGCAAGAAACCGCTTTAACCTCCAGTTTCCAGGGGAATCCGATGCCCTCTTCCTGACCTCTGCGGCTTTGCACGACATGGTTGCACCACTTACATGCACACAGTACATTTCATAAACATAAAAACATATATGTGGTATGAATGTATATACTAGGCTGGCTGTGAACTCATGACTATCCTCTCGTGTCAGCCTGTGAAGTGGCAGGATTATAGGCAATGGTGCACACCATACTCAGTTTTGGAGTTGATTTTTTTTTTTTTTTTTTTGGAAATAGGTCTCCGCTGTCCTCAGCTAGCCAGAATTTCCTCTATGCAGACCACAGCACTGGCCTCAGCAGTGTCCAAAACAAGAAAAAAGATCTATCTCTCTCTCGCAATTTTGAGATGCTGGGGGTATTTCGAAAGTCTAATGTTATGCCCTACCAATGTAAAAAAAAAAACCCAAAATTTTTTTGTGTTTTTTTTTTTATGCTCTTTTTGAGATAAGGTCTCCGTGTTGCCCCTATCTAAAAAGACCAAACCTGACATTTGTTATGACAGACCAGGATGGCTTCCAGTCTCACAGAGATCCAACCAGGCAATCTGTGTTGGACCGACGCCCAGTCAAATATCATTTAAAATTAGATCTTTTGAGTATTTTCATTGGCATTCATACAATGCATTTTGGTTTTATTTTCATATTTTATGTTTATGAATTTATGCCTGAATGTTGTTTGTGCAACCCATGTCATGGCCAAAATGTGTCACGTGGATGCGCAGAAGTCAAGAGTGTAGGATCCCCTGAACTAGAAGTCGATGATGATTGTAGCTTGCCCAATGGAGCTGGAAGGTTATGGATATGTTAGTTGCTGCTGGTTCTATGTGGGTTCTGGGAATTGAACATGAGTCCTCTGCAAGAGCAATCAGTGCTCTGAACCACAAAAACACAAGGCCAGCTCGCGCCCTATACATATATTATGATCATAGTCATGGCCTCTTCTACCCTCCAGCCCTGCCTGGATTCTTTCCTCCGTCCTCCATGACAACTTCCTTTTCCTTCTTTTCTTATTTTTTTTAAAGATAGCTCCACTGAGGTCCAGTTAATTGGCTGCCCGGGTGTACATGGTGGTTGGGTATTCACTGGAATGTGTTCACAACTTTGTTCTTGTTTCTTCTTTTACTCTTCAATTGTGACAAAACACACCGACCAACTACCAAAACTTGGGGAGAAAAGGGGTTTATTTGTCCTACGATCTCCCATGGTCACAGTTTGTCACTTAGGAATCCCAAGGGTAGAGACTCAGGGCAAGGGAAAGGACCGCTGGAGGCAGGAGCTTGAGAGTAGCCCCCTGGGTCTGAACACTGCTCTCTCTACTGGCCCTTGCTTTTGGATTCACAGAGATTGTCCGGTTCTGCCTTGGGAGTGCTGGGAGGCCTGTGCCCGCCAGGCCTGGCTTGTCTGCGCTTTCTTTATTTTCTTTTTTTTTTTTTTTGTTTTGTTTTTTGTTTTTTTTTGTTTTTTGAGACAGGGTATCCCTGTAGCCGCCAGCTTCCGGGAACTAGACTCACTCCTGTAGATCAGGCTGGCCGTTGATATCACAAATATCTGCCCTTATCTGCCTCCCAAGTGCGCTTTCTTATAGGATACAGAACTAACCTGCTCAGAGGTGGCAAACCACCTCATAGTGGGCTGGGCCCTCCCACAGCACTCCAATCAATCAAGAAATTAACCCAGAAACGTGGCCACGGCCACTCCAATGAGCCAATGTTCCCCCAGTTAGTCCTCCCTCACCGCCAGGTGTGTCAAGTTGAACACTAAGGCCTCTCCAGCAACAAATGCTTACTAAGGTACACATTCTTTGAATAAATAATGCTTCAATGCACATTTTTGTGGCCTTTTTTTTTTTTTTGGGAGAAGTTGTGTGGAATTTTTTTCGAAATTGTCCTTAGGGCCTTCTTTGTGTGTGCATGGGCACATGTGTGTGTGAGTGCAAGTGTGTAGCCCAGAGATGAACGTCAGCTATCTTCCTCCATTGCTCCCACATCTTATTTACTGAGGCAGAGTCCCTTGCTTGAACACAGAACCCACCCACTTGGGCGGTTTAGACAGCCTCCCCTGGGGGTCCCCTGTGTGGGATTGCGGGCCACCGCCCAGCCAGCTATTTACATGGTGCTGGGCATCCTTACCTTGCATGTACATGGGCACTTATTGCACAGAGCCTCTGCTCCATGCCTTCCTTTTTTAAATTTTTTAATTTATTTTTGTATGTGTATGAGTGTACTGGTCTAACGGCGGTTGTTGCACCTGTGTGGTGCAAGGGGCCGACGGAGGTCAGATCCAGAAAGAAGACGTTTGGTTCCCCTGGAACTGGAGTTAAAGACGGTTCTCAGCCGCATGGTGGGTGCTGGGATCGAACACAGGTCCANGGGAAAAAAAAAAAAAAAAAAGAAAAAAGACCCTGTCTTGAAAAAAAAAAAAATCCATGCAACTGGGCTGGGCTGGGGTCGAGGCTACTCTGTAACCCCATCAGTGGAGAGGCTACAGCAGGAGAATTAGAGACAGCCTGGACTGTGTAAGGGGACACTGTCTGCAGAAGAAAAGAACAGGCATCTGGGAGCAATGAAATTTGGTTGTGTGTGGATATATGTGTGTGTACAGATGCATGTGTGTACATGCATCAGTGTGCAGATGTGTGCATGGGCCAGGGGACAACTTCTTGGGACTACTCAAGACACTGTCCACTTTGTTTTTTGAGACAGGGTCTCTTACCAGCCTGGAGCTCACACAAGAGGCCAGGCTGGCCAGCTTCTGTCGTCATTTCCCCAGTGCTGGGAATATAAGTGCATGCCACCAGCCTGTCTATGTGGGTTCTGGAGGTCAAACTCAGGTCCTCGTGTTTGCAAGGAAAGTACTTTATAGACTGAGCTGTCCCCTGAGCTGCTGCCTGCGAGTATTTTAGCACAGTTCTGTGGGTGAGGTGATCGATTTACATCTCTGAAGTTTCCTGGGAAACTTGCCACCAAGCCCAGCTGTTTTTCTTCTCCATGGTGACTGTGTTCATGGAGTGCAGTCTAATGGTTTTCAGTTTCGATGTGGATCTAAGGAAGTTCTCAGCTCTTGCTATCTGCTGGGATGTGTTCCGTGAGCCACAAGTCAAAATCATGCCATTGGACCACTGGCTTCCTCTAGTTTATTTGATAGTTTGGCCTAGGGGCTATAGAAAAATATTTCATTCAACTTCTTGGAAACAATGAAAAGACCCTCAAAGAGCTGAGACTGAGACAGAGTTTCTTTTCCAAGTGTCAGCTGAATTTCTCCCAGTAATATCTGCTCTTGAAAGTTACCTTGAGTTCTGGAAACTTCTGGAAGTTTCTATGGTTCAACTGCTAATAGAATAGGTCTCAAGAGTCTCCAACTAGGAGTTTAAAGCACCTTTACAAAAAGATCAGTTTACTGACTTGTCTTTTTGGGGTTTGAATGGCTATGAAGGGCCTTGCAGTGTTCTGGTTAAAATCTCTCTGTTCTTGGGGCTGGAGAGATGGCCTAGTGATTAAGAACGCCGACCGCTCTTGCGGAGGACCCAGGTTTGATCCCCAGCACCCACATGGCGGCTGAGAACCATCTGTCACTCCAATTCCAGGAGAACTCCAGTTCCAGGGGAATCTGACACCCTCTTCTGACCTCCACGGCATTGCAAGACATGGGTGCACAAACCTACATGCAGACAATACATTCATACAGATAAAAAATAAATAAATAAAAAAAATATAAAAAACCTCTCTGTTCTCAAGCCGGGCGTGGTGACGCACACCTTTAATCCTAGCACTTGGGAGGCAGAGGCAGGTGGATCTTTGTGAGTTCAAGGCCAGCCTGGTCTACAGAGTGTGTTCCAGGACAGCTGGGGCTACAGGGAGACCCTGTCTCAAAAAGAAAAAAAAAAAAAATCTCTGTTCTCTCTCTCTCTCTCTCTCTCCCTCCCTTCTTCCCTCCCTCTCTCTTTCCTTTTTGAGACAGGTCTCCCACTAGTGTGGGTTCTGGGAATCAAACTCAGGTTGTCAAGTCTGTGCAGCAAGTGTTTTATCTGCTAAGTCCCCTCACTGGCCCATCCATAAGATTATTTTATTTCGTATTTTATTTTTTAGCTTATTTGAGACAAAAGCTTGAGCTCTGTAGCCTCCTCTGTATACCAGGGTGGCCTCGAACTTATGGCCCTCTTCCTGCCTTAGTTTCTTATAGGCTTGCCCCACTGTACCTGCTCTCCATTTGTTTTTTAAGATTTATTTATTTATTTGGGTCTTTTTGAGTCAGGGTCTCCCTGTATCCCCAGCTGTCCTGGAACTCGCTCTGTAGACCAGGCTGGCCTTGAACTCACAAAGATCCACCTGCCTCTGCCTCCCAAGTGCTAGGATTAAAGGCATGCACCACCACACCCAGCTTATTTATTTATTTATTTATTTATTTATTTATTTATTTATTTATTTATTGAGACAGGGTCTCCCTATAGCCCCAGCTGGCCTGGAACTCACTATGTAGACCAGGCTGGCCTTAAATTTACAGAGATCCGCCTTCCTCTGCCTCCCGAGTGCTAAGATTAAAGGCATGCACCACCACGCCAGGCTTAAAGATGGTTCTTAGCTGTTTTGTGGGTGCTGGGAATTGAACCTGGGTCCTTTGCAAGAGCAGTCAGCGCTCTTAACCACTGAGCCATCTCTCCAGCCCCCAAGATTTATTTATTTTTATTTTATGTGTATGAGTGCTTTCGTTCATGAATGTATGTGCACTGCATATATGCTAGAAGCCAAAAAAGGGTGTTGGATCCCCTAAAGCTGAAGTTACAGGTGGTTGTGAGCTACACTCGTGTGGCTGTGGAGAACTCAACCAGATCCCCTGTGAGAGCAGACAGAGCTCTTAACCACTAAGCCATCTCTCCATCCCTCTACATATTTATCTATATCTATCTGTCTGTCTGTCTGTCTGTCTATCTATCATCTATCTATCATCATCTATCTATCATCTATTTATTTTTGGTCTTCCTGTAGCCCCAGCTGGCTTGGAACACACTCTATAGACCAGACTGGCCTTGAATTCACAGAGATCCACCTGCCTCTGCCTCTCAAGTGCTGAGATCACAGGCGTGTGCCACTATGCTCCGCTACGTAAGTATTTTCAATTTTTTTAAATTTTGTTTCTGTATGTGTATGAATGTACTGTCTGCATGTAGGTTTGTGCACCCGTGTTGTGCAATGCCTCGGAGGTCAGAAGGGGGTGTTGGATTCCCCTGGAACTGGAGTTCTCCTGGAATTGGAGTTTCAGACGGTTTTCAGCCGCCATGTGGGTGCTGGGGATCGAACCCGGGTCCTCTGTAAGAGCAGTCAGCGCTCAACCACTAGGCCATCTCTCCAGCCCCTATGGAAATGTTTTATTATTTTATTTTATTTTTATTTATTTATGTACATGAATGTACTGTCTGCATGCAGGTCTGTGCACCCATGTCGTGTGATGCCTCGGAGGTCAGAAGAGGGTCTCGGATTCCCCTGGAACTGGCGTTCTCCTGGAATTGGAGTTTCAGACGGTTCTCGGCCGCCATGTGGGTGCTGGGGATCGAACCCGGGTCCTCTGCAAGAGCGGTTGGCACTCTTAACCGCTAGGCCATCTCTCCAGCCCCTTGATTTTATTTTTATTTATGTGTATGTGTGTATGCTAAGTGTTTGTGTGTGCCTTCAGAGGCTAGAAGAAGGGGTTGGATCCCATGGTGGTTTGATTGAACAGTGTTTCACACAGGCTCAAAATATTTGAACACTTGGTATACGGTGCCAACTGGTTTCCAGTTGGCGGCGCTCTCTGGGATGGTTTGGAATCAGGGAGGTGTGGCCTTGCTGGAGGAAGCACATCACTGAGGGCAGGCTTTGAGAATTCATAGCCTGACCCACTTCACTTCACTCTCGATGCTTCCTGTTTACTGTTGGAGAAATGAGCTCAGCTTCTTGTGGCAGCCATTACACCTGCTGCTGGCTGCCATGATGGATTCTCATCTCTGGAGCTGTGAGCCAAATCGACTCTGCCTTCTACAAGTTGCCTTGGTCATTCTGGCGTTTCTTTTCTTTTCTTTTTCTTTTTCTTTCTTTCTTTTTTTTGTCTTTTTGCTATAGGGTCTCCCTATAGCCCCAGCTGGCCTAGAATTCAATATATAGGCCATAACTCACAGAGATTCTCCTGCCTCTGCCTCCCGAGTGCTGTGATTAAAGGTGTGCACCACCACAGCTGGCAGTCATGGTGTTTTTCATAGCAACAGAAAAGTAATTAATAGAGATCCTCTGGAGGTGGACTGATAGGTGGTTATGAACCAGCCAGCATGGGTGATGGAAACTAAACCTGGGTTTCCTGGAAGAGCAGCAAGGGCTTCTCCCCACTGGGCCATCTCTCCAGGCTATGGTTCATATATTCAAAGAAACAAACAAACAGCAACAATAACAACAAACAGGCTCGGCTAGCATGTCGCTTAGTGGCAAAACACATGGTGAGCCTGTGTGAAGCCCTAGGTTCATTCTACAGCATCTCAAAAAAACCATCCAAACAACCCAAAATGACTCCCCTGTTCATTCAGGAAGATTATCTCCCAAGCAGTGCTGCAGTCACTTCCTACAAAGGGCACAAGGATTTCTTGACTTCTAACGCCCAGTCCTTCTTCCAACAACTCTGACAACTCAGAATGTCTTCTTCAACCTGGATATATGGGGATCAAGTCCAAAGCAGGTCACCAGCGCATTTGGTTGTTATCTGAGCCCTTCCGTGTAAGAACTCACGGAGGAAACTGTGGAATTCCTCGGCTTCAAATTCTCTGGACCCCAAGCAAGAAACACAAACAAACAAACAAAATCCCAACCTATTTTTAATCATGTTTATCTAAGAGAAAGGGTGGCAAGCCAGAGGCCCCAAAAACAGCTGTGGAAGGGATGTTGGGAAGGGTGGGGCCAGCCTGCAGCAGAAGCCTCCCTTTGGCTACCAGGCTGGCCTCCAGGTGCTGGGTCCCCAACCCCCTCAGTCATTGTTTATTGCCCTGGGGAGCAGGGAACTAATCCCCTGTCAGTCAGAGCAGGGATGCGCTGGGAGACAGGCCTGCAGAGCTTCCATGTCTGCAGGCATCTTTGATACACTTTATCTCCCCTTATCCCTATAGACGCACCGTGACGCTCTGCCAGTCACAGGAGCTTTAGCGTCTACATCCAGGAACCGACACCCCTGACTTGGATGGGAAACGGGAAATTTTCTATTCTTCGACGGAAATCATTGTTGATCCAGTAAGACCTTTGTCAGGAAATCAAATGTCAAACCAACAGTGCTTCGAATCCTGGATACTGCACTTGGCCATTCATTTGTCTGCAAATAGGTCCACTGGTCAAAAGTGGGGATTTCGGGACTGGAGAGATGGCTCAGTGGTTAAGACCACCGACTGGTCTTGCAGAGGACCTGGGTTCCTGTGTTCAATTCCCAGCACCCACATGGCGGCTAAGAACCGTCTTTAACTCCAGTTCCAGGGGAATCCGATGCCCTCTTCTGACCTCTGCGGCATTGCACGACATGGGTGCACCAACTTACATGCACACAGTACATTCATACACATAAAAACATATATGTGTATGAATGTATATACTAGGCTGGCTGTGAACTCATGACTATCCTCTCGTGTCAGCCTGTGAAGTGGCAGGATTATAGGCATGTGCCACCATACTCAGTTTTGATTGATTTTTTTTTTTTTTTGGAAATAGGTCTTCCTGCTGTCTCAGCTAGCCTAGAATTCTCTATGCAGACCAGCCTGGCCTCAGTGTCACAGAGATCTATCTCTCTCTGCATTTTGAGTGCTGGGATTAAAGTCCTATGTTATATGCCCTACAAATTAAAAAAAAAAAACCAAAACTTGTTGTTGTTGTTTCTGCTCTTTTTGAGATAAGGTCTCCGTGTTGCCCCTATCTTAAAAAGACCAAACCTGACATTTGTTATGCAGACCAGGATGGCTTCAGTCTCACAGAGATCCACCAGCATCTGTGTGGTCACCACGCCCAGCAAATATAACTTTTAAAATTTATCTTTTGAGTATTTCATGCATATATACAATGCATTTGTTTTATTTCTATTTTATGTATATGAATGTTATGCCTTGATGTATGTAAGTGCACCACATACATGCATGTGTCCACGGAGCCCAGAAGAAAGTGTAGGATCCCTGGAACTGGAGTGATGGATGGTTGTTAGCTGCCATGGAGCTGGAGTGATGGATTGTTATTAGCTGCTATGTGGGTTCTGGGAATTGAACTGAGGTCCTCTGCAAGAGCAGTCAGTGCTCTGAACCACAAAGCCATCTCTGCAGCCTCTATACATATATTTTGATCATATTCATCCTCTTCTACCCTCCAGCCCCTCCTGGATTCTTCCTCCACGTCTCCATGACAACTTCCTTTTCCTTCTTTCTTATTTTTTAAAATATCTCACTGAGTCCAGTTAATGCTGCCCGGGTGTACATGGGTGTTGGGTATTCACTGGAATGTGTTCAACTTGTTCTTGTTTCTTCAATTGTGACAAAACACACCGACCAATACCAACTTGGGGAGGAAAGGGTTTATTTGTCCTAGATCTCCCAGGTCACAGTTTGTCACTTAGGAATCCCAAGGTAGGAACTCAGGGCAGGAACCTGGAGGCAGGAGCTGAAGTAGCCCTGGCTGAACACTGCTCTCTGGCCCTTGCTTTTGGATTCACAGAGATTGTCCGGTTCTGCCTTGGGAGTGCTGGGAGGCCTGTGCCCGCCAGGCCTGGCTTGTCCTGCTTTCTTTCTTTCTTTTTTTTTTTTTTTGTCTTTTTGAGACAGGGTCTCCCTGTAGCCCCAGCTGTCCTGGAACTCACTCTGTAGACCAGGCTGGCCTTGAACTCACAAAGATCTGCCTGTCTCTGCCTCCCAAGTGCTGCTTTCTTATAGGATACAGAACAACCTGCTCAGAGGTGGCACCACCCATAGTGGGCTGGGCCCTCCCACATCACTCAACAATCAAGAAATACCCCAGAAACGTGGCCACAGGCCACTCCAATGGAGCCAATTCCCCATTAAGTCTCCCTCAACCCAGGTGTGTCAAGTTGACACTAATGCTCTCCAGCACAAATGCTTACTAAGTACACATTCTTTGATAAATAAATGCTTCAATGCACATTTTTGTGGCTTTTTTTGGAGAGAATTGTGTGGAATTTCGAAATTGTCCTTAGGGCCTTCTTTGTGTGTGCATGGGCACATGTGTGTGTGAGTGCAAGTGTGTAGCCCAGAGATGAACGTCAGCTATCTTCCTCCATTGCTCCCACATCTTATTTACTGAGGCAGAGTCCCTTGCTTGAACACAGAACCCACCCACTTGGGCGGTTTAGACAGCCTCCCCTGGGGGTCCCCTGTGTGGGATTGCGGGCCACGCCCAGCCAGCATTTTACATGGGTGCTGGGATCATCCTTACCTTGCATGACATGGGCACTTATGCACAGAGCCTCAGCTCCATGCCTTCTTTTTTTAAATTTTTATTTATTTTGTATGTGTATGAGTGTACTGTCTACATGCAGGTCTGTGCACCCGTGTTGTGCAATGCCGAGGAGGTCAGTCAGAAGAGGGCGTTGGGTTCCCCTGGAACTGGAGTTAAAGACGGTTCTCAGCCGCCATGTGGGTGCTGGGGATCGAACCCAGGTCCTCTGTAAGAGCAGTCGGCACTCTTAACCGATAGGCAATCTCTCCAGCCCCATGCCTTCTTTTCTTGCAGTGATTTATTCTTGGGGTACCAGGTGTCCGGGACGGCGGATAAGGCCTGCAAAGCTGTGTTCTTCCCTGTTTGTTTTGCGAGGGTGTGGGAAGTGAGGGCCAGGAGACTCCATCTCGCTGACCTTGGTGCTTTTTATTAGTTAGGTGAAAACACCACAGGAAAGAAAATAAAATAGTAAGTCCTACGTGTCTGTACAGTTCAGAAAGTTAATGGTCTGAGACTGCAGGCAGAGCATCTTGTT
Organism: Rhizomys pruinosus; assembly: GCA_009823505.1. Taxonomy (NCBI): domain Eukaryota; kingdom Metazoa; phylum Chordata; class Mammalia; order Rodentia; family Spalacidae; genus Rhizomys; species Rhizomys pruinosus. The sequence goes on along the minus strand of VZQC01011179.1, from coordinate 106,068 downwards.
CAGAGAAAGGCTTTAAAAGAATCCAAGGGCCTAGGAGGCAGAGCATAGCTCTGTGATAGAGCACTAGTCTAGGCTCAGTCCCCAGTGCCAGCAAAGGATTCTGTGAAGTTCAAATACCAGTCCACAGGCACCAGAAGACTGTGTGAGGTGAAAATACTTGTGCACAACGTGGCTGCCCACAGCAGTGGGCTATATAATTAAGAAAAATAATGAGAACCTTAGTTCACGTTTTGGAACATACTTGGGGCTAGTTACACTTTGTTCCCTTTGCAGCTTTTTAAATGTGAACTCAGGATTTTGATGGTCCCAATTACCTGGCTGTGGAGTGAGGTCTCACTGCGTTCTTAGGGACGTAGCTGAGTCAGGTCCTAAGACAAAGGAGTGGGACATTGAAGATTGTCCTGGTACTATGGAATGGAGGGGTAAAGGAGGCCTGTATACTGTTGTCGCCAACTCAACTTGATTAAAATTCTCCAGTTCATCAAGTTCTCCTGGGATTTAAAAATGTGTGTGTGTGTGTGTGTGTGTGTGTGTGTGTGTGTGTGTGGTGGAGGCTGGGACTTGTGGCTCAGTGATTAAGAGCACTGGCTACTCTCGCAGAGGACCAAGATTTGGTTCCCAGCACCTACAAGGCAGCTGAAAACCTCCTGTAATTCCTGTTCCAAGAGATTTGACACTCTCTTCTGGCCTCTACTGGCATTCTACACATGTGCAGCACTTACATATGTGCAGGAAAACATTCATACACATAAAATAAAATTAATTAATTAACAAAGTCTTCAAGACAGTGACCAGTTTCTGTGTTGTACCTGGCTAGTTCCCAAGAGTTTTAGGACCATTAGTGCACACAGATCACACAGTGAATTTTATTATCTCATCCCTGTTTAATGATGCAATGGGGGGGGGGAACTGTCAAGATGGCTCAGCAGGTAAAGGCTGCCTAGCCTTACAACCTGAGCTTGATAGCTGGGACCCGTAAGGTGGAAGAAGAGAACCAAACTGACTCCTGCAAGCTGTCCTCTGCTCTCCACATGCTCTCTGCATGGTACACACACACACACACACACACACACACACACACACACACACACACTATAAA
>VZQC01011179.1:66768-92128 GCA_009823505.1 Rhizomys pruinosus | reverse complement strand
GACACGGGTGCACAAACTTGCATGCAGACAGTACATTCATACACATACAGAAATAAATAAAATTAAAAAAAAAAAAAGAAAGCAATAACCCTCAACTAGAAGGCCAGCCAAGCCACATTTCTAAATATGCAAAGGCATTTAAAAGTATAGTATATGGCCATGTATGTTGGTGCACGCCTTTAATCCCACTGCTCAGGAAGCAGAGGCAGGTGGATCTCTGGTCTACATAGAGTTTTAGGTCAGCTGGAACTATAGGGAAACACTTCTCAAAAAGACAAAATAAGGGGCTGGAGAGATGCCTCAGCATTTAAGAGCACTAGCAATTCTTGCAGAGGACCCAGGTTTGATTCCCAGCATCCACATGGTGGTTAACAACCATCTATAACTCCAGTTCCAGGGGATCTGATGCCCTCTTCTGGTCTCTGCAGGCATTGTTTGCACATGGTACACTTACATATATGCAGAGAAAACACTCCTACTCATAAAATAAAAAATAAATAGCTAGAAAAAAAAGGGAACGAGGCTGGCTTCCTTATGGTCCTTGTGGCATGGAGCTCTTTCCTGCTGACGTTTTGATTCTTACTGTTAGGAAGCCACAGAAGTGGGTTTAGCCTCAGAGCTCCAGCTGGTGACAGGAGCCTGTGAGACCTCAAATTCCAGAAGCCAGGTAAGAGAAAAGGAAGGGAGACCAGGGGAAGGGAGAGACAGGGAACAGGTTGGGAGGAAGGAAGTGGTCATTTGATTCTGCTTGGCAGCTGGGGGCTGGGGGATGAAGGTGCTGGGCACACAAGCATGAGGACCTGAGTTCGGATCTTCAGGACCTCTGTAAAAAGCTGGGCTGATTTGAGGGTGCTCCAGGTTCAGTGACAGACTGTCTCCGAAAAAATAGGGTAGAGGGGTGACTGAGGATGGCACCCAACATCACCCTTTACTCTCTCTCTCTCTCTCTCTCTCTCTCTCTCTCTCTCTCTCTCTCTCTCTCCTCCCCTTCTCTCTGGAAGTCCAAGTAAACACTATGTGTGGTAGATGTGGAGGCCAAATTGCAAGCCACAGTTACAAAAAGCCCAGGGACAGAACACACATGCATGCAGGCTGGAGGCAACAGAGGTTTCCTTTCTCCTATGATAGATTTTTTTTTTCCTTAAATTTGGAGAATATTTAAATCAGGTGCAGAGCACAGGACTTGCACGTTAGGTACCCAGAGGGCCACTGCAGCAGGTGCGTGGACGAAGTCATTGTGTTGTTGCTCAGACGTTGTTCTAAGAATGAGCAAAAGTTTACTGATAAAGTTGAGTCCACTGTAGCCTTCCTTAAGGACTCCTCAAAAACTATTGTAATTACAAAATCTATATTTGAGGCTGGGGCAGTAGCTCAGTGGTTAGAGTGCTGGCTTAGTAGGGACAAAGCCCTGGGTCTGAGGTCTGATTCCCCAGCTGTGCTAAGAAACCAAACCCAAAGGAACAACAAAAACCACCCTAAAAAACAAATAAGCAAACGCCTGTAATCCCAGCACTTGGGAAGCACAGGCAGGTGAGTCTCTATGAGTTCAAGGCCAGACTGGTCTACATAGCAAGTTCTAGGCCAGCTGGTGGTACAGGGAGACCCTGTCTCAAAAAGATGGAAAAAAATAATTAAAAATAAAATAAATTAAAAAATATAATAAACGACAGCAAAACCCCGTTCATTGCTGGGAACTGTTTCCTTCCTGTGCACATTACAGTAAGTCTAGTCAAGCATGTGTGTATATACTTATTTTTAAAAATTAAAAACAGCTGGGCGTGGTGGCGCACACCTTTAATCCTAGCACTCAGGAGGCAGAGGCAGGCGGATCTCTGTGAGTTCAAGACCAGCTTGGTCTACAGAGTGAGTTCCAGGCCAGCTGGGGCTACAGGGAGACCCTGTCTTGAAAAGACCAAAAAAAAAACAAAACAAAACAAAACAAAACAAAACAAAACCACTCTGGGGAATGTCTGCAGGAAAAAGAAGAAAAAAGGGAAAAAAAATCTGTTTTTCTAAATCAAGTTCTCTATTTTTTTTTTTTTTTGGTCTTTTCGAGACAGGGTCTCCCTGTAGCCCCAGCTGTCCTGGAACTCACTCTGTAGACCACGCTGGCCTTGAACTCACAAAGATCTGCCTGCCTCTGCCTCCCAAGTGCTAGGATTAAAGGCGTGTGCCACCACGCCCGGCTGGATTTCTCTTTTTAAATTTAATTTAATGTTTAAACTTTTATATATACGAGTGTATTCTCTGCATTTTAAATTTTTCTAGTAAGACTAAATTTATTAAATACCCTAGTAAAAGTTTTGATTATAAGTATCCAACAGTATAGAAAGTACAAAACTGATCTGTAGATTTCTTTTTTTTAATTATTTATTTATTTTTTGTTTTTTTTATTTCTGTATGTGTATCAATGTACTGTCTGCATGCAGGTCTGTGCACCCGTGTCGTGCAATGCCGCGGAGGTCAGAAAAGGGTCTCGGATTCCCCTGGAGCTGGAGTTCTCCTGGAATTGGAGTTTCAGACGGCTCTCCGCCGCCATGTGGGTGCTGGGGATCGAGCCCGGGTCCTCTGTAAGAGCGGTCAGTGCTCTTAACCACTAGGCCATCTCTCCAGCCCCAATTTTTTATTTATTTTTGTATGTGTATGAATGTACTGTCTGCATGCAGGTCTGTGCACCCGTGTTGTGCAATTCCGCGGAGGTCAGAAGAGGGTGTCAGATTCCCCTGGAACTGGACTTCTCCTGGAATTGAAGTTACAGACGGTTCTTAGCCGCCATGTGGGTGCCGGGGATCGAACCCGGGTCCTCTACAAGAGCAGTCGATGCTCCCAACCGCCAGGCCATCTCTCCAGCCCCCAGATCTGTAGATTTCTAATATAATAATACAAAATGGATGACTGCATACAGTACATCCTATAGACAGAGAGTGGAGGTGAAGAAGACAGTGGGTGAGGTCTAGGAACAAATAAATACAGTAGAGACGCTCCATCAGCATATTCTATCACTGCAGCCAGAATGTACAAAAAAACCCATGTCAAAGTAACTGAGCAGGATAATGGCTGGACTCTGAACTACACAGGGGTGTGGAGAGCCGCCCCGCTCGCCAGGCAGTCTGTGTGCATGGTGGCTTGTACTAGGTACGTTTGGTCCCAAAAGAAGAAATACACAATGTAGAACTATAAAACTATGGGGCGCCCATAAAAAGTGGCTTAATCCTTTGTTGTTATAATCTGTATGACTTTAAAAATCCTGTTTTTAAAATAAGCATGCGTCACAGGATCCTACGGCAGGCCCGTGCCCCTCCCTCAATGAGGTCTGAAGTGGCGTTTTATTTTTCTGGAAATTTTAGAAAAAGACAACCAGAGAGCATTGGCCAGGCTGGCTAGACTCAGCCAAGAAGCCCACAGTGAGATCTGTCATGAGGAACTCCTGACCTACCCCATGATGTTCAGAAGCCAAACTCCAAGCCAAACCCAACCAACCATCTTAGCCTTAACACGCCTCTTTTCTTCTAGTGAGCTTTAAACTGTGGAATAAAACAACAACAACAACCAAAACAACAAACCCAAAACCCTCATAAGGGGATAAAAACCCTAATAAGGTGATTAAAAAGTCAAACAGCTTAGATAAAACCTCCACAAAGGTCAACTGAGGTAATTCAGAGCTGAAACTGAACTGTGCAGATTTCAATGAATCCCAGACAGTCAACACCAATGTCAATTATTTACAAACCGCAAGTCCTCTAAGAAGCATGCCCCAGGAAGTATCAACTGCACTCTATAGTGCCCTAAGGTCCTGCAGGATTTTTACCTAGTTTAACTTTTTTTTTGGTCTTTTTGAGACAGGGTCTCCCTGTAGCTCCTTAGTTTCAGCTGTCCTGCACTCACTACGTAGACCGGGCTGCCTTGAACTCACAGAGATCCTGCTTGGGCCTCCCAAGTGCTAGGTTCAAAGGCGTGGGCAACCACACCCGGCCACCTAATTTAACTTTTCTAAATGTGTGCTCTCCAAGGCGTGCTGATGCATTGGTACTAGGTATATAGGACTCATGTCATGCAATGCCCTTGGAGGTCAGAAGAGGGCATCGATTCCCCTAGAGCTGGAGTTACAAATGGTTGTCAGCTGTCATGTGGATGCTGGGAACTGAACCTGGGTTCTCTGCAAGGGCAGCCACTGCTCCTAATCACTGAGCCAACTCTCCAGCCCTCCCCCCTTTTTAATTTTTAAAGTGAACTTTTTATTTCTTTGTTTTTGTGAGCATGTTTGGGTGCACATGCGTGTGTGTGTGTGTGTGTGTGTGTGTGTGTGTGTGTGTAGGTCAGAGGACAACTTTTGGGGGATGATTTTTCTCCTTCCACAATTTGAGTCCCAGGGATTGAACTCAGATCCTCAGGGCTTGGCAGGGGAGACCTTTATCTGCTGAGCCATCATTTGCCAGCCTAAGCTCATTATTTTTCTGACTATATTTTACAATTTCTGTAAAAGCAAAAGCTCAGATTAGGCTGAAGGGTTAGAAAGACACAGTTTGGATTTGGTCAGAACCATGTTTGCCTAAAGCCTGATAAAGACCACGAATGGAAGAATGATCAATCAACCATTTCTTCTTGATGGCTATTTTAAATATTTAGCTGAAATTGCCCTCATGTGTGTGTGTGTCTCAGCTGTTTTCTCTGCAAACAGTCCTAGCCCTGCACCCACTCAATGCAGGGAGGCCCCACCTACGGGGGGCCCTTTCTTGTGTTTTCAATTTGAAGCTCTGGGTAGATAATTTACATGAACTCAGAGAGAAACATACAACTTGTGAGTGGGGAAAAGCAGTTTTTACTCATAAAATCCTTTGATAGTTTAGCCATCTGGTTGAAGTGAAGCTTCGCATAAAAGAGGCCCAAGTAAGGTCAAAGGTCACCTTCTTCGAGGGTCAAGGGGCCCAGGCAGAGCTTGCTGCATGGACTGGGCTAAAAGGATGCCTGACAAATTATTGCACATTCCATAGCTTTTTGCGTAAGTATTTGATTACAGTGAAGCAGGAATGTTGTTGATATTTCCATCCCAAAGTTGGGGGTGGGGAGGCAGAGCTCCGTCCCCCTGCCCGTCTTCCCCTCCCAGCCTGGGTGGATGGTGCTCCAGGCTCTTTCTTTCCCCAACTTTTTTCTCTGTTTTGTTCTATCCTATGGTCGTTTGGAAGTGCTTAGGCCTTGGCAAGGGGGTGGGGGGTGGGGGGAGAGGAGAGAGGGGAAGAGAGAGAGAGAGCGAACTCTTGGGAAAAGGAGGCAGGGCTTTACCTTGAGTGCCCAGGAAAGGCTGCTCAGCTATAAAACAGGCAAGGGGGGGCTGCTTCTGGTGTGATGTCAACAGAAGCACGCATGTTTATGGGTTTATTTCTCAGAGAGGATCACGGGACAGAAGGAACTGGAGATGATGAAGTGTCATTTTCTTTTTGAAGCCTGGCCTGAAGCTCTGGGAGAAGCTGCGGATTTTATGGGGTCTTGGGTAATTACAGGTCTGTGAATGGCTTTGGTCAGTGTGGGGTGTCTCTGTGAAGTGTGAAGGGAGCACCCTCTTTGCTGGACACTAGGAAGAATTATGTGAGGACACCCGGATGTGGCTGCCCAGGGTGGTGGGCTCGGTCAGTAGGGGAGGGATTTCTGGGGCCCGTGGAAGCTTTGTGATTTGTTTTGTTTGTGAGTTTTCCAGCTTTCAGACAGGAGGAAATAGAAGTGGAGGTCAGGGTGTCCCCATTGGCGGAAGAAGAGGCAGCCTGTGATGATATCTTCGCAAGAAGTTGGGGGTTCTCTGGGGAAGGCCCTGTGCCCCCCTGGGAGAGTGTACTGGGCCTCCCTGTTTTGCTTACTGTGCTACAAAACACAATGTGGCTGTTACCTCTTTGCCAGCCTGCAGTGCTGGGGATCAAACCTAGGGCCTCACAAATACCAAGCAAGCACTCTGCCACTGAGTTACTCCTTCATCCCAAATAGTACCATTTAAAAACACTGTTTAGTGGCATTTTATACATTTACTCTATTGTGCAGCAGCAGAACTACTTAGTTCTGGAACACAGTTGTCAACCCAAGAAAATCTTGTGTTCCTTAGGACCCCTGGGGCCTTGGCTCCTGAAGGCTGGGAGGGCTGGGGTTGAGGGTGGGGTTCAACGGTGAAAGTGCTTGCTGTGCAAGCAAGATCAGAGTTCAAATCCCCAGAACCCACATAAATGCCTGGTGGGCAGAGCATCCTCAAGAGGCAGAGACAGGAGAGTGAGAGAGTCCTTCTAGGTGAGCTCTGTGTTTTATTGAGACTCCCTGCCTTAATGAATAGGTGGAAGGAGCCATGGAGATGATTCCTGGCATTAATCTCAGGTTTCCACAGGCATGTGTGCCCACACACATGAAAACATGCACACACACACTCCACATATGCATCAAAAGGAAAAAGATGGTGAGAAACCAGTTCCTAGATCTATTTTGTTTCCTCAGCCAGTTTTCTTCCTGATGGGACATAAAGTCTGGTGTGGAATAAATAAACACATATTAAGATGCCTATTAGAGAGAGAGAGAGAGAGACAGACAGAGAGAGAGACAGAGAAACAGAGACAACTCAACAGGTAGACGTTTCTAGGTTAATTGTTTGCAGTCTTTGAAATGATATCACAAGGGGGCTGGAGAGATGGCCTAGTGGTTAAGAGCGCCGACCGCTCTTGCAGAGGACCCGGGTTTGATCCCCAGCGCCCACATGGCGGCCGAGAACTGTCTGAAACTCCAATTCCAGGAGAACTCCAGTTCCAGGGGAATCCGAGACCCTCTTCTGACCTCCGCGGCATTGCACGACACGGGTGCACAGACTTGCATGCAGACAGTACATTCATACACATACAGAAATAAATAAAAAATTAATAAAAAAATTAAACAAAAAAGAAATGATATCACAATATTCTTCATTACTGTCCAAAAATCTATGGCAAGAGTTTGGGTGTGGTGGTCTATGCCTGTCATTCTGGGCAGGAGAAGCCAGAGTTTAAAGCCAGCCTTGGCTACATAGTGAGTTTGAGGTCAGCCTGGACAACATGAAATCCTTAAAAAAAAATGAATCAATTTATGGGCATGGTGGTACACACCCTTAATCCCAGCACTTGGGAGGCAGAGACAGGTGGAATTTTGTGGGTTAGAGGCCAGCCTGGTCTACATAGTGAGTGCCAGGCTGCAGAGGACCATGTAGTGAGATACTATCTCAAAATAAATAAACCAAAACTTTCCACTGTCTAGTATTCTGAATGGACCTTTTAGCTAGGCAGTGTTATAATAGTGCACATCAATCATGTGGAAAATTCTAGAAAATTGTGTCATACAGGATCATCTACATATTTGCATATTTGATCATCAAACCTTAAAAAATTTATTTGTGAATGTTATGGCTGCCTTCCCTTAAGCAGGACGTGAGTTGGGGCTGGAGAGATGGCTCAGCTATTAAGAGCACTGGCTGCTCTTGGAGAGGACCTGGGTTCAGTTCCCAGCTCTCACTACAGGTAAGGGTGGTGACTGGGAGACAGCAATTCCTCCCTCCCTCCTTCCCTCCTTCCCTCCCTCCCTCCCTCCCTCCCTCCCTCCCTCCCTCCCTCCCTCCCTCCCTTCTTCTTTCCCAGGGTCTCATTAATCCATGCTGGGCTAAGAGATTCCCTATGTGCCTGAAGATGACTTGAATTTCTGATCCCCCTGCCTCTGCCTCTCACGCTGAGATTACAGGCGTGTGCCCCAGTGGCCTGATTTATGGAACCTAGGGCCTTGTGCATGCTAGATAGGTACTCTACCAATTGAGCTATGTCTCTAGAGATCCAATTAAAAGATAGATGTTCACACCAGAGTAAGAACTAAAACAAAAAAGTGTAGCAGGCATGGTGGTGCACACCAGTGATTCCAGCACTTTGGAAAGAGTCAGGGTGATCTCCATGAGTTCAAGACCAACCTGCTCTACATAAGGACTTCTTGGCCAGCTGGAGTTATACAGTAAGACCCTGTCTCAACTAACTAACTAACTAACTAACTAACTAACTAACTAACTAACTAACTAACTAACTTGTTATATGAGAGTATGTGCAGAACACTGTACTGTAGTATAGAGTGTGACCACTAGGGGGCACTAGGGGACCATGAGGACCTTTCTATGCTTTTTCCCAAAATTCTTTGCACTTGGTGGTGCCAGTGACCTAACCTCAGTGTTAAGTGCGTGCTAGACCCTGCACATGATCACTGAACTACACCCAAACCCTGTAACAGCTTTTTTTTTTCTTGACACAGGATCTCAGTATATAGCACTGACTGACATGGAACTCACTGTGTAGACCAGGTTGACCTCCATTTCACAGAGATAAACCTGCCTCTGTTTTTCTGAGTGGTGGGATTAAAGGCATGTGTCTTTTTTGGGGGGGGTCTTTTTTGAGACAAGGCCTCCCTGTAGCCTCAGCTGGCCTGGAACTCACTCTCTAGACCAGGCTGGCCTTGAACTCACAGAGATCCGCCTGCCTCTGCCTCTCAAGTGCTAGGATTAAAGGCGTGTGCTACCACGCCCGGCTAAAGGCATGTGTCACCACACTGGGCTCATTTAAATATATTTTAGTATTTTATTTATGTGTATGAGTGTATTGCCTGCATGTGTGTAAATGCGGGCACTTGTGTCATGCAATACCTGAGGAAGTCAGAAGAGGGCGGAAACTGAACCCCAGTCCTCTATAAGAGCTGCCAGTGGTCTTAACTGCTGAGCCATCTCTCCAGCCACTCTTCTCTTTTTTTTTTTTTCAATGACTTTTGAATCTACAATTATCTCCAAATAAAAGGTAAAGAAAAAAACAATAACCACATTTTTGTATGTAATGATGTATCTGAAGACCAGGTATGGTGGACCACACCTGGTGTTCCAGTTAAGGCAGGAGGATCAAGAGTTCAAGGTCATTATTGGCTATGTAGGCTAGCCTGAGCTACCAGAGACCTGTCTCAATAAAACCTAAATGCACAAAAACCTAAACACACATGCACACATACACACATTAGTACACATACATACATATGGATGCATAGACACATGTACATGTGCACACAAACACCCATATGCACATATGAATGCAATGTACACCCATACACATACATAAGCCACATACACATACACAAACACCCACAACCCCCTTCCACACCAGGTATGTGCAAAGAAATAACACCTACATCTTGAAGTGGTTTTGGGGAGAACGAGTGATTTTTGCTTGTGTATTTTTTTTTTTTTTTTGTCTTTTCGAGACAGGGTCTCCTTGTAGTCCCAGCTGGCCTGGAACTCTCTCTGTAGACCAGGCTGGCCTTGAACTCACAAAGATCCGCCTGCCTCTGCCTCCCAAGTGCTAGGATTAAAGGCGTGCGCCACCACACCCGGCTTTGCTTGTGTATTTTAAATCACATTTATTTACTTTAGGGCGAGGAGGGTGCACCGTGGAACAAACGTGCTCAGAGCACAACTTGCTGAGTTGCTTCTTTTCTTCCACCACGTAGGTCCCATGGATGGAATTCAGGTTGTCAGGCTTGGGAGCAAGCTCCTTTACTCACTGAGCTGTCTCGTCAGCACTTATGTGTGTCTTATCCATTCTTTGGCCCATTTACTACTTTTGTAACTTAAGGGAAAAGACTGTGAACAATGTAGAAAAAGTCGATCCCAAGAGAATGTGTCCCCAAGAGCTTGTGTGCATCACCACAAGGAGGGAAGTGGCCCCTTCCAGAGGGGACCTGCCTAGAGACAATCTCCTGATAGATTTGGGGACTTGCCTGGCCCAGTGATGAACATTGAACATCTTGGTTTTATGGTCCAGGCTTTGACACATGTCAGATCAAGCCTCCAGTCATCACGGTCACCCACCCCAGTCCCCTGCAGTGTCATTTGTCTCCGAGAATGACATGTTTAGGTGACCCAGCAGCCCTCACCATTTCTTGCACAGCTCCTTGGCTCTCTGCCCATCATCTCTGACACCTCATGCCATGCTCTGGGGTTACCTGTTTGAGCTGGAGCCTCCTCAGGGTCCTCTGAGCTACTCGCAGGCAGGTGTGGGTCCCCTGACCTCCACTGGGAGCTGTGGGGCGGTCTATCACAGAATGTTTCTCCAGGTGCTTGCTGTACAGAGGTATCAACTCAGTTTTACCAATTCTTCTAGCATTTTTGTTTTTTCCAAGAATGTAGCAATTTTCAAATCTCAAGGTTTGAAATAATAAACATTTAGGAGGCTGGAGAGATGGCTCAGCTATTAAGAGCACTGGCTGCTCTTGCAGAGGACCCAGATTCATTCCCCAGCACCCAGTTTGCAGCTAATAACCATCCGTGACTCTAGTGGGGAACTGGATACCCTCTTCTGACATTTTAGCATTGCATGTACATGGTGTGCTTGAAACATGCAGGCAACACATACATACACATGAAATAAAATATTAAAAAAGAAATAATAAACATTTAAATTAGCAAAATTGGGGAGGCCAAAGGTGGACTTCAGGTGTCTTCCTCAAGTGCTGTCCACTTATTTATGGAACAGGGTCTCTCACTGAACTTGGAGCTGGTGAGCCAGTGAGCCCCAGGCATCTTCCTGTTTCTACCCCTCTGGTGCTGGGATTACCAGCAGGCATCTCTGCCCCCAGCTTTACATGGGTGCTAGGGATCTGAACCCAGGTCCTCACGCTTGTGAGGTAAGTCCTCTACTGACTGAGCCATGTCCCTGGCCCAGGGTTGGGTTTAAGGAGAGCTTAGGAGGAAGGAGGACCCTGGGAGCTCAGGGGAGGCCTTCTGGGCCTGCCGGGGGCAGGCATGCCAGGGGACGATGTGAGGATGTGGGCAGCCCCCACCCTACCCCTTTCTGTACAATAGTAAGTCCCCATCCCCCAGAGCAAGCACCACACTGTTTACCCAGAAAGCGATCAATCACACAATCACACAGGTGGGAATGCAAACATCCTGCCCAGAGCTGGACAGAAAAACTGGAAAATAGCCATGGATTTGAGGAGACCTGCAAGGCCTGGCCCAGAGGATCTCCCTCCCTCCCTCCCTCCCTCCGTCCCTCCCTCCCTTCCTTCCTTCTTTAGACTTTATTTATTATTATTATTAGTCTTTTAGAGACAGGGTTTTCCCGTGGACTCAGCTGTTCTGGAACTCACTATGTAGACCAGGCTGGCTTTGAACTCACAGAGATCTGCCTGGCTCTGCCTCCTGAGTGCTGGGATTAAAGGTTTGCACCACCCCACACCCAGCTAGATTTTATTTATTTATTGATTGATTGATTGATTGATTGATTGGTCTTTTTTGAGACAGGGTCTCCCTGTAGCCCCAGCTGTCCTGGAACTCACTCTGTAGACCAGGCTGGCCTTGAACTCACAAAGATCCGCCTGCCTCTGCCTCCCGAGTGCTCGGATTAAAGGCATGTACCACCATGCCTGGCCGATTTTATTTTATTTTATTTTTTAAAATTTTTATTTATTATTTTATGTGTATGAGTGTACTGTCTGCATGTAGGTTTGTGCACCCGTGTCGTACAATGCTGTGGAGGTCAGAAGACGGCATTGGATTCCCCTGGAACTGGAGTTAAAGACAGTTCTTAGCAGCCATGTGGGTGCTGGGAATCAAACCCAGGTCCTCTTCAAGAACAGTCGGTGCTCTTAACTGCTAGATCATCTCTCCAGCCCCTCCATTTTATTTTTAATTACATGTACATGTGTGTATCTTTTTTTTTTTTTTTTTTTTTTTGGCTTTTTGAGACAAAGGTGTCTCCCTGTAGCCCCAGCTGTCCTGGGAGCTCATCGTAGTCCCGGCTGGCCTTGAACTCACAAAGATCTGCCTGCCTCTGCCTCCCAAGTGCTAGGATTAAGGGCGTGCGCCACCACGCCTGGCGTGTGTATCTTTATGTAGGTATGTGCACATGAGTGCAGGCAAGGGCAAAGTTCAGGAGACGGCATCAGGTCACCTGGAACAGGAGTTACAGGTAGTTATAGGTAGTTACAGGTAGCTGTGAGTTGCTAAATATGGGTCCTGGGGAAACAAACTCTTGTTTTCTGGAAAAGCAGCAAGCACTTTAAAAAAAAAATTTTTTTTTCTTTTCTTTATTTTTATTTCATGTGTATGAGTGTTATGTCTGCATATGTTTAAGTGCGTGCACCTTGTGCAATACCTGAGGTGGACAGAAGAGGGTATTAGATTCCCTGGAAATGGAGTTCTAGATAGTTAGCTGCCATGTAGGTGCTGGGATTTGAACCCGGGTCTTCTGTAAGAACAACCAGTGCTCTTAACCACTGAGCCATCTCTCCAGCCCTAGCAGCAAGCACTCTTAACTGATGAGCCTTGGCTTCAGCCAGTGCTTCGTGTTTGGCATGTTTGCTTGGCTGAGATGGGCCTTTTATGTTGTATGAATCAGGGTTCTCTAGAGGAATGGCATTGAAAGAAGGAATGTATTTTATATTTTTTAAATTTTTATGTATATTTTTAATGTATATGAGTGTACTGTCTGCATGTAGGTTTGTGCACCCGTGTCATGCAATGCCTCCGAAGTCAGAAGAAGGTGTTGGATTCCCCTGGAACTAGAGTCAAAGACCATTCTTAGCCGCCATGTGGGTGCTGGGACTGGAACCCGGGTCCTCTGCAAGAGCAGTCGGTACTCTTAACTGCTGAGCCATCTCTCCAGCCCCAGAAGGAATATATTTTAAAAGGAATTTATTAGACCATCTTACATGTTATGGTCTAGAGAGCCCAACAATAGTTGTCTGTGTACTGGAGGGGCTGAGAACCCACGTGAGGCTGGTGCATTGGCAGTCCGGATCTGGGGCTGAGGTCTGGAGGATTCCTGGGGAGCTGGAAGGTGCTATTGGTAGTGGAGGAAACAGCACCAGCAGCGTAGATGAATTTGCCAGCGGAATGGGAAGCTCAACAGATAAAAAGCAAAAGCTTTTCTTTCTCGGATCTCCTTTTATCTGGGCTGCCACCCACTTTAAGGTGGGCCTTCCTGCTTCAATTAAACCTGATCATGAAAATCCTTCAGAGGTGTCCCCATTAGCCTCAGTTGATTCGGGGTCTGGTCAAGTTGATAACCAGGATTAACCATCAGGCTGGCCTTGAACTTGTGACTCTCCTGTCAGCTCCTGAGTACTGGGATTATAGGTGCGGACCACCACTTCAAGTTTCTTTCTAGTAACTTTTTAGTGGGAGTGACTTTGTCCCCTCGCAACACATGGCACTGTTTGGAGACACTTTTTTTTTTTTTTTTGGAGACAGTTTTACTATTCATGATAGGGAGACTGCTACTGGCAGTGGAGGGGTAGAGATCAGAGACACCTCCACATGTTCTGGTGTGCACAGGAAGGACGACAGCAGAGAATTAGAAAAATGCCAGAGGTGCTGACATTGCAGAAACCCTGGTTTAGAGCTTTGGGGGAGATAGGTTAGAAGAACTCTTTATTTTATTTTATTTTTTGTATGTGTATGAATGTACTGTCTGCATGTAGGTTTGTGCACCCATGTCGTGCAATACTTCGGAGTTCAGAAGAGGGCGTCGGATTCCCCTGGAACTGGTGTTAAAGACGGTTCTCAGCTGCCATGTCGGTGCTGGGGATCGAACCCGGGTCCCCTGCAAGAGCAGTCGGCGCTCCCAACCACTAGGCCATCTCTCCAGCCCTTTTATTATTATTTTATTTTTGTATGTATATGAATGTACTGTCTGCATGTAGGTCTGTGCACCCGTGTTGTGCAATGCTGTGGAGGTCAGAAGAGGGTCTCGGATTCCCCTGGAACTAGAGTTCTCCTGGAATTGGAGTTACAGACGGTTCTTAGCTGCCATGTGGGTGCTGGGGATTGAACCCGGGTCCTCTGCAAGAGCGGTCTGCACTCTTAACTGCTAGGCCATCCCTTCAGCCCACATGCACACATAATTAAAAGATAAACTAGAACTTTTAAAAAACCTGTAAAATAAGAAATGGGAAAATTAGTACAAAAATTCTATGATGAACAAAGTATCAAGATTAAAAAAAAGAGTGTGTGGGGGTGGGGAGGTGGGCCCAGAAAAGATGGCTTTGCAGTTAGGGAGACTGGCTGTTCTTGCAGAAGACCCAGGTTTGGTTTCCAGCATGCACATGGTGGTTTACAGCCGTCTGTTACTCCAGTTCCAGGGGATCCAATGTCACCTTGTGGCTGCTGTGTGCACTTCACACAGATAGTGCACAAACATGCATGCAGGGCAATGCACACACATAACAAAAATAAAACATGCATGCAGGGAAACACACACATGTAAAACAAAAAACATGCATGCAGGGAAATGCACACACATAAAACAAAAATAAAAGAATCTTAAAGAAAGAAAGAAAACAGACTGACTACTCATTCTTCTGCAGTGTCATCCCATGAGGCTTAGAAAGGTACTGCTGTTACTGACCTGGCTGTGAGAAAGAAGTTCAGTGTATACTCTTTATTTATTTATTTTTTTATTTCTATATGTGTATGAGTGTACTGTCTGCATGCAAATCTGTGCACCCGTGTCGTGCAATGCCGCGGAGGTCAGAAGAGGGTGTCGGATTCCCCTGGAACTGGAGTTCTCCTGGAATTGGAGTTTCAGACGGTTCTCGGCCGCCATGTGGGTGCTGGTGATCGAACCCGGGTCCTCTGTAAGAGCGGTCGGCGCTCTTAACCGCTAGGCCATCTCTCCAGCCCCCAGTGTATACTCTTTAAGAGATGTTATAGAGACTGGGTGTTGTATTCAACTGAACCTGCAACTGAAGCTCTGGGAATGGAGGTGGGAAGACTGCACATGAAGTCAAGGTCATCCTGGTCTACACAGTGAACACCAGGCCAACTACGGAAACAAAAACTCACATAGCTGGGCGTAGTGGCACACACCCTTAATCCTAGCACTCAGGAGGCAGAGGGAGCTGGATCTCTGTGAGTTCAAGGCCAGTCTTGTCTGTATAGCAAGTTCCAGGCCAGGTGGGGCTACAAATTCAGAGAGGTCTGAAGAGGTAGCTCAGGGGTTAAAAGGATTTGCTGCTCTTGTAGAGGACATAGGTTCGGTTCCCAGCACCTACACTGGGTGGCTTGAAACTGCCTGTAGCTTCAGCTCTAGAGAATATGATGGCCTCTTCTGGCCTTTAAGGCCTATATATATATGTGCACACACAAGCACACACACGCACAGACACACATATACACACGTGCACATACACAGACACACACACAAATAAAAATCTAGAAACCAATCACACTTAGACAGGGGAGAAGAGAGGAGAGGGAAGAAGTCGCAAAGGGGAGCTGGGCCTGGTGCTGCAGGCCTGTAATCTCAGTAGAGGCTGAGGCAGGAGGACTGAAAGTTCAGAAGCCAGCCTGGACAATATAGTGAGACCTTTGAGACCTCGCTTCAAAATTTTAAAAGTAAGAGAAGCTGGGGACACAGCTCCAGGGTAGAACACCCCCCAAGGAGGCTCAGGGCCCTAGGTTTAGTCCATAGCCTTTCAAAAGAAAAAAAAAAAAAAAATATATATATATATATTATAAGAATCTTTGTCAGGTGGTTCGTGTACTCCAGAAGGAACGGCAGCAGGCGGGCAGATCTCTCCGGTAAGCGAATTATGCAGGCCAACCCTGGGCTACAGGGGGACCCATTTCCTTTAATTTCTTAATTAAATTCTTTTTTTTTATATAATTGTTCTTTATGATTCCGCTGATGTGATTACTTGAATGATGATCTGACTGCCAGTCTGTGCATCCCGTTTCGTCGTGCAACCCGCGAAGTTCAGAACATAGGTCTCCGGATTCCTCGCCAGGAACTGGAGTTCTCCTTGGAATTCGGCACGTTCCGATGCGGTCCCTGAGCCCGCCACCAATGTTGGTGCTGGGTAGTCGAAACACCTAATCACTGGACGGTTCCTTGATAGACGTGAGTGTCGTGTATAGCGGGTTGTACAGTTAGACTAGGTCCCTGTTAAAAGGAGCAGGTCGACTCTATGGCTCACAAGATCAGCTTATGGGATAGGGCCATCTACTCAGCCCCTATATCTAGTTTTTAGTTATGACGTCCTGCATTAGGTTGACTGCAACTCACCGTGTCTGCAAGCTTGGAGGTCAGAGCTGTGTGTAATCTCCCTGGCACTGGAGTAAAGATTTTACATTCCACCACACAATTGTTGGGCTGAGAGGCGTGATACAACTAACACAGTGTCCTCGTGCAGACGGCAGAATCGATAGCAGCTGTGCTCATGTAACCGAAGGAACATCATCACAGGGCGACCCGAGGGGAGTCCCATGCCGCTCTCTACTTTTTCAACAAAAGAGACCAAATCATATACAGTAAAAAGTTCTATCGAGTCTTAGTAAAATTAAGCAAGTGATCTGCATTGTGCAAATGATGCCCGGGTGCACATTTTTTCAACATTTTTCGAAAATTATGAATTTCATTTTCTTAATCAAGATTATACCCATGTCCCACCCCGACAACACTCCCATCCTTCCCACACGATGCAGTCTCACGCATCTTCCTACTCGCAAACATAGCTTCTCTCATCTGTTATGTCAGTCTTTTTTAATATTCTCCATGAGGAATTTATCTGTTTTGAGCAGAAGTTCACTGTTTTTTTTTTTTTTTTTTTTTTTTTTTTTTTTTTTTTTTTTTTTTTTTTTTCAATATGCATCACTCCCCAACTGCTTTGAGGATCAACGCTAGGAGGCACATGCACAAGTGAATACTTATCAACTAGATACAATCTGTGGCACTAGCTCCACAGATGAAGACGGATTAACCATTTTCATCTGCGCTTTTTTTTCTGGTACTGTATTACTTCCCTTAGCATGAGTGTCCTCTACAGCTTCAGTCCATTTCCTGCAAAGCTCTGACATGCACATGTCATCGTTCTTTACGGCTGCATAGAATTCAGTAGATATATATGTACCACAGTTTTCTCTATCCACTTCATTCATTGAGGGGCATTTGTGTTGGTTCCAAGTCCCTTAGGCTTTGTGAAGAGAGTGTAACATGAAACAGGCCCATCGCCATTACCATCTGCAGTGGGTTGAGTCTTGAGTGTACATGCTAGGAGTGGTATGGCTGTGCTGGGTGGCAAGTTCATTCCAAGGTCTTCCAAGGGTTCTCCACAACTGCTTCCATAAGTGGCATGTAGAAGTTAGATTCCACAGGCAAGTGGATGGGTGTTCCCCTTTGCCAACAACCTCTCCAGCACTTGGGTTATCATTTGTTTTGATTCCATAAGATCCTAGCCCAGTCCTTTTACATTAGCCGGCCTAGATGCAATGATCTATTTTGTTTTTGCTAACGATGATCATGCTGTCAAGTGGTTTTTGGAATCTTGCCATATTCCTTTTAATGATTACGTTGTTACCCGCGCGCTGTGTAAGTCTCGCCGGCATGACTTCAGCTGGCACCATCGAGGTATTCTTCCTGTGGTAAGATAATTTATGTGCCAGCTTCCTTTTTTGTGAGAATGGACCCCGAACTGGTGCAGATAGCACATGCTTAAAGTAGCGTCTGAGCGTTCGGGTATGCCTCTGGATTGGTGCCTCCGCCGATGCCTCATTAAGAACAAAATGGCCACACCAAGACAAACCGCCCTAGAGCAACTGCGGTGCCGGTGAGTCGCCCAGTTTTTGCCGAATTGCTATAGGCACGACGGCGGGAAAGATGCGACTTGTAGTGCTATACTATGGCCAACTCAAGAAAATATTCAGCGCCATCCGTATTAGGTGCGGTGGTACACTGCACACTACTTGTGGAGTAGCTGCCCCAACAGGTCCCCTTTCTGTTTTAATAGCGCAAGGTCTCTGGGCCGCAGCTGACTGTTCACAGGCAACATGACCTGTGAGACTTCTATTAAAATATTGCTGGAAGAATGCCTGTCTTAGGTTGACACTGCAGAGGTATACCTTACCCGTCATGGGGTAGACAAACAGCTTTTGGTTTCTTCCCTGTCTTAGGTTGGTAAATCTGCAGGCAGCTTACTCCGCATTGAGCTACTCTCCAGCATAACAACAAATTATTTGAGGGAGGACCTTGCTTCCAAAAAGGCCGCAAAGGCCCTGTTCAATGACACCTTACGGCGCTGGTGAATCAAGGGCAACGGAGCCCTATAAACACACAATATCCAGAAGCAAATATAATTCTTCCACATAGAAATAGGCCAATCCCTGCCACCCCTGCCCATTCAGCAGTAATCCAGGAGGCCACTCCTTCAGCAAGGGAGGCGTACACTCTAGTCGAGTTCACGGTGACAATAGCCATACGAAGTTGGTTCATCAATCTGTCGAATTCTCCTGTCCAATTACCTAGAAGATAACTGGACAGTTGTTTAGACAAATTTGCTGCCCTGGTGAAGTTTTGATATTGGATGGCTCGGATCACCATAAGGCCACGAATATTTCCACTGTACAGTCAAGCTGGGCCTAGCTGGCCATAGTTCAAAAGATGGTAGTAGAATTATTCCAAAAGGTAAAAAGCCTTTAATTGTCCAGCGTACTCCTCGTGACTGGCATCCTGTCCAATGGGGCAAAGCTGTTTCCCTCGGCCAGTACAGAAGGGTGACCAATTAGGTTGCAGCAACACTTTTTTCCTTCTCTATATAATACAGATTTTACATAAAGGCAGACAAATCCACAATTTATGGAAAGCTTAAGCATTTGCTGCAATGGAGATTTTTGGTTCTATACTATATAGTACAGGAGTTACAAGAGGCATATTGTTTTAACTTAATTGCAGGTTCAGTTGAATATTGTTATGTTTTTAACTAACCTGATAAATGGGTGCTGTTTTAAATCTCTTATGAAAATTATATATGAAATAGCTCTGGTTAAGCATTGGATATTTAGAAAAAAAGATAAAATCAATGGTTCAATTGTTGCTCTTTGCATTTGGATAGCATTGTCACACAGGCCTTCGGATCTTTAGAAACCTCTGGATTATGTAGAAAAACTTTTAAATGAAGGTTTTTGTACATAGAAACTTTTCAGTAGTAAAAATTTAAGATGTAAAGAAATATAATGCAACACTACTTTTTTGAAAACATTACTTGAACAAAGACCTAAACTAAATCAATACGAGATTGGTGAGCAGTTTGCCTCGATGGCTGCTTCGGCACTCCGGGAACAAAAGAGGTGGAGATTTCAGGCGCAACAAGGGGCGGCAGGGAGAAGGCAGGGGGGCGGGAAAGCTATGGGGACCTTGTTTACTTTAAGTTTTACCTTTTTTTTCGCAGGGCAGGGCAGAAGTGTTCAATTATTTTGTACCGGGCTGCTTCCTCCTCTAATTCCTCCTCCTCAGATAGTGGTAAATTTTTCATTAGATATACTGGATCATTGTAAGGTCAGGGCTTTAGTCTCTAAATGGGTATAAGGTACCTTTAATCTCGCGTATATCGTCAGCTCTTTTTTCTTTGAATTGCGCATCTAACTTTACTTCCGGTTTGTTTCTGACATGCTTTCTAAAGTGTCGCAAGGGCTTGTTTCCTTCCTATATTCAATTCTTCTTAAACATGGTCTGGCAAGTATACAACAAACGGCCATAAAAATAATTAGCACATCCAAGCTCTCTCATAGAATCGTCAGAGAAAAGGTAATCTCTCAGATAATTAATCTTACCGGCCACAGTTGTGAACCCTCTTCAAAAAGTGAAGGGTTCTCTGGGCCAGAGAAAATGTCAGGTTCCCGTAAGGTCTTTAAGGCACCCTTACTCCGCAGCGCTGTGATAGTCCCTACTCGGCAAGAACTTACGGGATAACAGGATTCTTCTGTGGCTGTTTTTATTGTGCACAGCTTTTTGTTGAGAAGGACCCCGAAGTGGGGAAGCAACCGCTTATAGAAGCAGTCTAGAGGGTTCGGGTATGCCTGGATTAGGTGCAACAGTCCGATGCCTCTATTAGCATCCCGAAGGACGGGGCCCAGAGAACGCGGGCCGGGAGCGCAGTTTGCCCAATGCAAAGGCAACGGCGGGAATGGCTTGTAGTTGTTCTAGCAACTCAGAAGTCAGCGCCAACCTTAGGGCGTGGTACAGCACCATTGGTGGTAGGCTCAACAAATTAAGGATGTTGAATACTTCTTAAGGTGTTTTCTCAGCCATCTCTAATTCCTCACTTGTGAAGTCTACTCTTCAGCTCATTTGCTCCATCTATTGAGTGGGTCAATTATTTTTTCTCTTTGTTTTTGATAGTTTATATGTGTTCATGAAATCAATGCTTTGGTCAGATGTTTCTGGTGGTGAAGGTTTCCTCCACTCTGTGGATTTCTCTCTTTCTTCTTCCTTGTGTGTTTCTTTTTGATGGCAGAAGCTTTTGAGTTTAAACGAGGTCCCCATTTGTCATTTGTCGACTTATTTCTTGTGAACTGCTGTCTGATTTAGAAGTCTTTTCACTACACCTATGTCTTGTAGTCCCGGCTGCAAACTTTTTCTTCTATTGCCTTCAGAGTTTGGGGTTTCATGTATGAGTCTTTGATCCACATGGAATTGACTTTTGGTACAGGGCAGGAGGTAGGGGTTTAATTCATTCTTCTACATACAAGTGGTGATCAGTTTTGCCAACACCACTGGCTGAGATGCTGTCTTTTCTCCTTGTGCATTCTTGGCCCCCTTGTCAATATAAGAGTGGCTGAATTGTATGTGCTCAGATTTGGATCTTCATTTTGTTCAATTGGTCAACAGGTCTGTTTTTGTTCAGGTACCAGGCTGTTTTTAATGATATAGCCCGTAGTATAGTTTGAAGTGTGGTATAGAGACCCCCTATGTAGCTCTTTTCGCTCAGGGTTGTTTTGGCTATCGGGGTCTTTTGTTTTTCCAAATAATTAAGGACTTTTTTTTTTACCAGCCTGTGAAGAAACTCTTGGGGACACTTTTACATTTTACACACTTTTTACCACTTTTACACACTTTTACACGCCATTCCATGGCCTGGTTGCTTTCTTCACTCCATTTTCCAGCTCCTTCCATCTGAAAAGGGAACTGATCAAGTAGAGTGTGACGGCACCCTGCTAGGACCCCGGCCCTCTGGAGGCACAGAAGTTCAAGGGTATCCTTGCTACAGCAAGTCCAAGGTCAGCTTGGGTTACAAGAGTCCCTGTCTCTAAATAGAGAAATGGTCATCCAGATGGCTCAGCAGGTAAAGAGACCCCTTTACTGTTCTCTATTTTAGTTGGGGTAGGTATGTTCCTGCCATGGTGTGTGTGTGTAGAAATCAGTTCTCTCCTCTCACTGTGAGGGCCCCAGGGATGGAACTCATTTCAGCAGCCTTGACTACAAGGACATTTACCATTGAGCCACATGGCTGGCCTGTTGTCTGTCCTCTCTTTTAAAATGTGACTCTAACCAGGTGCATTATATAATTGTACTTCTTTTGCAAAGCATCGTTTTATTGTTGTGTTCTGTTTTCTTTCTTTTGTTTTTTTTTGGCATTTTTGAGAAGGGTCCCTCTTTTAGTCCAGCTGGCCTGGAGCTCGCTTCTGTAGACCAGGCGGCCTGAACTCCAAAGATCCACTGCCTCTCGCTCCAAGTGCTAGGATTAAAGGATGTCACCACCGCCCCAGCGTTTTTCTGTTTTCTTATTTATTTATTATTTATATTTTGTTTTCTGTTTTTTTAACAACCCCATTTTCTACTCCTGGATGTTACATGTATCTATCATCAGCTCACACAGCATTTTAAAGCTCTCCAGAGAGGCCCACTCCGTGGGATCTCTGTACTGGAGAGCATGTCCCTTTTCCCAATGGAGCTGGGACACTGGCCAGAATGGTGGGCCCAGTCAGGAGAGCCCCAGGTACAGAGAGTCCTCCAGAGCATGTCGGCCTCCTCAGATTTCTAGTCTCTACTAATTAGTTTAGAAAGTCTAAACCTTCATATTCTCAAATTCCATTTTCAAAGAAATGGGGTTTAAGTCACCCCAGATGTGGGATGATGTCACCAAGAGGAACCTGACCAGCTGTAGTCAAAAGATGCCTGAAGCCAGTTGGCCAACTTAAAGCCACGACTCCACCAGTGCTAATATCGATTCTTCTGGAACTTGGCCCCTGATACTGAAGAACACGAGCCTCCTACTGTTCTGAGATTAAGGGAAGAGAAAGTCAGGGTTGCAGATGGAGCTCAGTGGTGCAGCATTTAAAGGGAAATAAATTAGAGGTTGGGTGTGGTGGTACACACCTTTGACCCTAGGGTTCGGCAGAGGCAGGCAGATCTCTGTGAGTTCAAGGCCAGCTTGGTCTATATAGGGAATTCCAGGCCAGCTGGGGCTACAGGGAGACCCTGTCTCAAAGAAAAAAAAAAAAAGGAAAATAAGTTGGATGGATTACAGAGGTAGCTCAGTGGGCACAGTGTTTGCCACACAAGCAGGAGGACAGGGCCTCAAACCCTGGTGCTCACATAAAAATTTTGGGCACAGGGCTATGTATCCGTAGACCAGCTCTGGAGTTGGGGACAGACAGGCAGAACTCTTGAATTCACTGGCTAGCCAGCCTAACGGAATCTTCGAAGTACAGGTTCAGTGAGAGACTACCTCACAAAATAAAGGTGGAGGGCTGGCGAGATAGTTCAGTAGGTAAAGGAGCTTGCTGGCAAGCCTGGTGACCCAAGTTCAATCCCTAGGGTTCACATGGTAGATAGAGAAGACTGAGGCCTGGAAGTTGTCCTATGACCTCTACATGTGTGCACCATCACACACACACATATATACACACACACAGAGTTTGGAAATATGTCATTTATTGGATGCGGGATCAGGAAGGGAGTCTTTATGTATTGCCCAGGCTCACAAACCTCCTGCCTCAGTCTTCAGAGTATGCACAGATATGCCCCACCACCGAGGTGATTGTGCCTGTTCATTGGCACACAGTGCTATATGAATAAGACCGCGGCAGTTTAATGAAGCTTGTTTATACAGACGTTATATTAAGAGATAAAGCCAGGCATAGTGGCTTAGTCTTAGGACTCTGGAGGCAGAGGCAGGCAGATAGATGTCTGTGAGATGGAAGCCAGCCTAGTCTATATAGCAAGTTTCAGGCCAGCTGGGATACAGGGAGATCTTGTCTAAAAAAAAGTAGGGTGGAGGGGGGAATCTGGAGAAATGGCTTAGTGGTTAGGAGCACTGGTTGCTCTTGCAGAAGACCTGGGTTTGAATCTTAGCACCCACATGGTAGCTATCAACTGTCTATAATTCCAGTTGCAGGGGATCCGACACCCTTTTCGGTCCTCTGTGGGCATTGCATGACACAGGTGCAATTACATACATGTAGCCAGTACACTCATAGACATAAAATACAAATAAATTTAAAAAGGATAGAATTTATCCTTGCTTTTTAAAAAAGTCTTTTATATCTATTTTTGATTTATTTTATTTTCATTTTATGTGTATTTTATGTGTATTGCTGGTATGTTAAGTGTACCCGGGTCATGCAATGCCCGTGGTGGTCAGAAGAGGGCATCGGATCCCCTGGAACTCGAGTTATAGATAACTGTTAGCCATCATGTGGGTGCTGGGAATTGAACCCCAGTCCTCTGCAAGAGGAGCCAGTGCACTTAGTGGTTATCTCTTCAGCCCCCATTTGATTCTTTTGATTTTCTTTGTAAATTTTTAATTGATTTTTTTTCATGTATTTCATACAGAATCTTAATCAGTCTTAATCATCTTTGCACCCCCTTCCTCACTGGCACCCTCCCATATCTCCCATGGAGTCCACATACTCTGTCATTTGTGTTAAGGCCTATCGTGTCCAAGTCAGTGGCCCCAGACATCCCTCAGTGCAAATTCATCCACTGATGTCTAGCCAGTCTATCTAGAGTCCCTCCCTTTAAGAAGATCAGCTCTTTTTCAGCCAGCAATAATCAGCTGACAATAATTCTTCAACTAAGATTGGGGCCTGCTGCCATTTGCACAGTTCTGTGATGAAACATGGGTCAGTAGTTAAAAGCATATACTGCCGCTCTTGCAGAGGACCAGAGTTAAATTCACAGCACCCATGTGGTGTAGTTTACAACCCGCCTGAACTCTAACTCCATGGGATTTGACACCTCTGGCCTTCATTGGGCACCTGCAGCACTCGTGTGCACATACCCACACAGATGCATAATTTAAAAAGAATTTTAAATGTGGATATTACATTTATTTCCCAGTGCTTGATAGGCAGAAACAGGTGGATCTTTGAGAGGCCAAGGCTAGTGTTCTAGTTTGCTTCTCCATTGCTGTGACAGAACACTCTGACTAATACCAACTTGGGGATAAACCAAAGGGTTTATTCATCTTACATCTCCTGAGTCACAGTTCATCAATTAGGGAGCCCAAGGTAAGAACTCAGGGCAGGAACCTGGAAGCAGGAGCTGAAGCCCAGGCCATGGAGGAACGCTGCTTACTGGCTTGCTCCATTTACCCATCCTCAGCCTGCTTTCTGTATACAGTACACAACAAGCTGCCCAGGGGTGGCACTGCCCATAGTGGGCTGGGCCTTTCCATATCACTAAACAATCAAGAAAATACTCCACAGACATGGCCACAGGCCAGTCCAAGGGAGGGAATTCCTCAGTTGAGGCTCCCTCAACCCAGGTGTGTCAAGTTGACACTAAAGCTATCCAGCACCACTAGCCAGGTCTAAATGGTGAGACCAGGCTGGGCAGGGTGGTGTGCACCTTTAATTCTAGCACTTGGGAGACAGAGGCAGGTGCAGAATTGTGAGTTTGAGGCCAGCCTTGTCTACATGGTGAGTCTGCTAGGGCTACATAGTGAGATCCTGTCTCAAAACACCAGAAAGAAAGCAAGAAAGGAAAGAAAGAAAGAAAGAAAGAAAAGAAGGAAGGAAGGGAAGGAAAGAAAGAAAGAAAGAAAGAAAGAGAGAGAAAAACTGTCCCCCAAATTTATTTACTCATTCATTCATTCATTCATTCATTCACTCATTTGAGGGAGGGTAGGTGTACCACAGCACTTATGTCCATCGCAACTTGCTGGAATTGGCTCTCTCCTTCCATTATGTAGATCTTGGAAAACTCAGGTTTCATCAGGCTTGACAGTAGGTGCCTTAACCCGCTGAGCCAGCTCTCCATCCCCACAAGTATACCTTTTTAAAAACTTTATTTGTTGGGGCTGGAGAGATGGCTCAATGGTTAAGAGCATCAACTGCTCTTGCAGAGGACCTGGGTTTAATTCCAGCACCCACATGGCGGCTAAGAAAGTCTTTAAGCCAGGTGTGGTAGTGCATGCCTCTAATCCCAGCACTGGGGAGGCAGAGGAAGGCAAATCTCTGTGAGTTAAAGGCCAGCCTGGTCTACAGGGCTAGTTCCAGGCCAGCTGGGGCTACAGGGAGACCTTGTATCAAACACACACACACACACACACACACACACACACACACACA